>PVKA01020052.1:0-41047 GCA_004027165.1 Ctenomys sociabilis
CTCTTAATTTACTGATAAGAGACATACGCTATAATAATGTCTGTAAGTATATCATGTATGTACCTTCTATGATACTGAAACACTATGAAAACAGTTTGCAATGTATTAATTTATCAAATCCATCTTGTCAAGGTATCTTAAAACTGTCCCATTGATATTTGTACTTCAATAAAATAAAAATTAAAAAAATAAATAAAAAATAAAATAAAAATTAAAAGACTGACATATTTCAGGTGTCTAAGACCTGTGAACACAATATGTGGCTATAAGGCTAGACATTATTCAGTACAGCAGTTCTTTGATATTTCTAAAGGACTGTTTCAAAGATCTCCCTTAGATACCAAAATCTGTAGATGTTCAAAAAAGAATGCATATACAACCCATGCACATCTGTATACTTCATATTATTACTTAATATCCAGTGCAATGTGAGTACCTTGTAAATAGCCGTCATACTATGTTCTCTACATAATAAAGACAAGGGATCCCTGCATATGTCCAGTACAAACACAACTACTATAGGCCACCCAGTACTTGACTGAGACAGCAGTGCTGGTAAAGAGTGAGCTGCTGGCCCCTTCAGCAGGTGCACCTACATGACCACTTCAATCCCATGAATCTGAGTCAGTGCTTAGTACCTGGAAGACCCAAGTCTTGCCTTGTAGGAATTTTCAAAATCTGTTCAATATTTTTTAATGTGAATTTGGTTGCATCCACAGATACTGAACTCACAGACAAAGAGGGCCAATTGTATACTAGAAAGAATGATGGAAGAAATACTTTCAGGAAAATGTAAATGTGATTTCCATTATAAATGGTAGTTTGTGCTCGCTTCGGCAGCACCTATACCAAAATAAAATGGTAGTTAGTTCCAACAGCACCAAACTGTTGTTGACGACTAATTACAGGCCAGGAACCCTCATAAACACTGTCACAACTAATCACTTGTCCAACTGTTACTATATTTTAGCTCAAATTGCCTGAGAGGAAGAAACTTTTCCAACTACTTAGGTAACAGACTCAAACACTAAACTCACTCTGTCTATACTGAATCAAAACACTGTTTGTCACTGTGTTAACACTTACAGCACAATGGCATAGGACAACTGAGGGTTAAGAATTAAACTACATGAGAAAGACCAAGTCTGTATCAATCACAGTAATCCTGGCCTGATATATATATATATATATATATATATATATATATATATTTTTTTTTTTTTTTTTTTTTTTTTTTTTTTTTTTTTTTTTTTTTTTTTTTTTTTTTTTTTTTTTTTTTTTTGTCTTTTCAAGACAGGGTCTCACTATGCAGTTCAGGCTGGCCTTAAGCTCACTTTGTAGCTCAGGCTGGTCTTGAACTCACAACCATCCTCCTGCCTCAGCCTCCCAAGTGCTGGGATTACAGGCATGGGCCACCACACCTGGCTGATATATGGGGTGGCTTTACAATTGCAAAGAGAAACACATGAGACAGAAGAAAGGAAAGAGGAAATTAGCTTGTTAAATATGTAATTTTTAAAAATGGTTAACTCCTAATTTATGGCTGAAAGACAAGGAAAAAAATGCTTGGAAGAATGAATAGAAAACAGGAAGTCTAAGGGAAAAAGACAACTTGAAACAGTAGGTTTAATCTACATGAGATGTTATTAAGATTCTGGAAAGAAAAAGACATAAATGGACTCAGAAAAAAAAAAAAAAAAAAAAACAGCAACAGACAAAAACCTTACAAACTCTTCCTTCTTTTAGAAGGCAAAGTGTCTGAGCTAAATACTAAAATCTCTTTCTGTCTCTGATCCTATAATTTCATAATTCTGTGACAGACAGTAATTTGAAAAGCTTGAGATACAATTTCTTGGTCTTTCATTCTTTACGAGCATGAGCATCTGCATTGATTTCGAAAACACTGTCTAAACTTTATGTGCTCTCTTAATATCAACAGATAGAAATCAAAGCAAATTTTTAAAAGAATAAAAGATACTCTTCTTTATTAAAAAAAAAAAAATAGGTTTCAAATGGTTACGCTGAAATAGAAGCATTACTGAAAAATGAGAACTGAGGCCAGGGAGATGGACCACAGAGATGGCTCAGCAGAATAAGCGCTTCCCTGGCAAGTGCAAGGGCCTGAGTTCAATCCCCTGTTCCACCAAAAAAAAGAAGAAAGGAAAGAAAGAAAGAAAGAAAGAAAGAAAGAAAGAAAGAAAGAAAGAAAGAAAGAAAGAAAGAAAGAAAGAAAGAAAGAAAGAAAGAAAAGAAAGAAAGAAAGAAAGAAAGAAAGAAAGAAAGAAAGAAAGAAAGAAAGAAAGAAAGAAAGAAAAGAAAGAAAATTGAGAACTGAGTACTGAGTAATGAATTCAGGACTTTCTCTTAGAGTGGTTTAATTTAGCAACCTGT
Organism: Ctenomys sociabilis; assembly: GCA_004027165.1. Taxonomy (NCBI): domain Eukaryota; kingdom Metazoa; phylum Chordata; class Mammalia; order Rodentia; family Ctenomyidae; genus Ctenomys; species Ctenomys sociabilis. The sequence goes on from PVKA01020052.1 coordinate 2,392, forward strand.
TTGCCCAGGAATATACAATGCACATCAAAAGTAGAAACAACCCAAATGTCCATCAACACATACATAGATAAAATTGCTAGGGACAAACTGATACAGGCATTCCTAAAACAGAGTAAAATTGTGGTACGTACTACAATACAGAAAACTCTAAAAACATTATGACTGTTCAAATGAGTCAGCCACAAAAGGAAATACTTTATATTATCATTTGGTGTCACTGAGTTCATTATACAGAAGAGTATAAATACCTCTATATGTCTACACAGGAAAAGAGATGCAGAAAGTTGTTAACCAAAGTGTTAGCAGCTGATTTTTCAAATTTTGTTACACATGTTTTTACTGCTAAATTTGTTTATAAAACAATAATATTTTAAAGGACCACTGTTATAGTTTTCACATTCACAAGACAGGAATAAGGATGTTTCGCATAAAGTTTTGAACTAAATAAACCCATCTTTGAGATAAAATATTTTAAAAATCAATTACTCAACTATATATGGAAAAATTTACACAATTGATCACAACTAGCCTAACCTTTTAGCCCATGAACAGAAAGATGGGAAAAAGTCCTTTTCAAAAATGTTTTATTAATACAAAGAATTTCTTTTAACTTTTTTAGAAAATACACAAAGGCATATATAAATATATGTAAATTATGAATATAACATCCAGATATGGTCTTGTAAATTGTATTAAATATATACTAAACATTATTTTCAAATAAAGTAGAATCAAACAGTTCATTACACTGTATCTCATGAGCTGTTTTCTAGGTAACTGTGTCCACTAGAGGGCGAACGCAACTCGAACTTCAGGATGAATTCTGGTTTAGGCACTAGTTAATTCATTGTGCAAACCAATCTGTTTTAAAACAGTGTTAGATCCTTGGCATCTACTTGTGTTACCAAATAATATGTTCTGATAAAAAATTTAGTTAGCTCAAGTTTAATCATACTGGCATTTTCAATTCTAAAGCTATAGTAGTAACTCAATTTATATTTTGTATAATCCATGTTTGAAATTGTAGTTGTTTTCTTCAACCAAGCCAAAAAAAAATGACAATTAATATGAAATATGATCATTTAGAAGTTCTCACATTCAGTCTTAAAAATACTAGTGAGTGAACATTAAGCTTTGCAATGTCCTACTAAATGTAAGTCTTCAGACTTCGTAGGATATTTATACATTGCAATGATAAACTAATAAGTGAATATTACCCATGTGTTTACATGTGGCTTTGAAATGACTTATATATAAAACATAATGAACATAACTAGTATATTCATCAATCAAGTGGCAGAGAATAACAATTTAAGATAGTCACTAAAAGGAAGGCATAAAGCATCCAACTGATGTACAGTACAAGGAATTAATCTTGTTCCAGAGAGTCTCTGAGCCCAGTTGCCATGGAATTTGAAAAGACCAACATCACTTTAAAAGTCTAAAATAGGGCAGGGGAGAGAGCTCAGCAGTCTAAACACCTGCTTGGCAAGTGCAGGGACCTGTTTTCAATCCCTAGTATCACATGCAATACAAGCCCTGGAACCCCAGGCACTCTGTGCTAACCACTGAAACCAGGTGTGGTGGTGCAAACCTGTAATCCCAGCACTGGGGAGGGAGAGACAGAAGCATCACTATGAGTTCTAACTGCATAGCAAGACCTTGTACCAAATAAATAAATAAAGTTTTTCAAAAGTCTAAAATGGAATTAGAAACAATGTGTCAGTATCCTAATGGTGCTTTGCCAACTTTTAGTAAAGCTAGTACCTATTACCTTGCAGCTCTGGAAGAAATACAAAATGGGTCTTCTGGACTAAAAGCCCAGGACCTTCCCAGAGGCTGGGAAGAGAAGCCATTCCCTTGCCTCTGATGGTTTCCCAAAGCCACCTTCATTTTCTGTTTGTGTCCCTTCCCTCCATCTTCAAAGCTGGATGAATAATCCTCGTATGGTATCTCTTATATTACCCTGCAGCAAGGGGATATTATTTTCCCTATGTCCTGAAGATGCCACAGTTTATAATTTGTGCATATGCTACATCCATTTGAAAAGTGGTTGGTGGAATACAAAATTTACCTTCCTTTAAAATGCATATGTTAGGGGCTGGGGAGATGGCTCAGTGGAATAAGTGCTCTCCTGGCAAGTATAAGGGCCTGAGTTCAGTCCCCAGTTCCACAAAAAAGAAAAAAAATGCATATGTTAGTTAACTCCAAATATAGTCTACAAAATCCAAGTAGAATTAGTATTTTGGGTTTTGTTTTGTTTTGTTGAGACAGGTTCTCATTGTATAGCTCAGGCTGGCTTTCAACTCTCAGTGATCCTCCTGCTTCAGTGTCCTAAGTGCTGAGATTACAGACATGCACAATCATGCCAGACCTTCAGTGGAATTAAGGTATTTTTGAATTCAGTAATCGGAGTTCTAACAGAAGGAGGCAAAAGAAAAAAGATAGCTAAGGTACTTGTACTAATAATTTATGTTAATTCATCTAAAGGAAAAGTTAGTGTTTACATTGTTTGATCAATCTTGCATGCCTATATCTGGTACTCTGGGCAACTACTATGAATATAATATGTAATGTAACAACCTTTGTCAATTTCATACCTTGTTTTGATATTGTGTATCATTTTTATTTTTTATTATCTTTAAAATTACAAAAAGGAGAGAAAACAGGTAAAACTAACCGGACTTTATAAAACATTAGATGCAAACTCTAGGTAGAAAATTGAATTCAATATATATTAAGTACTAACTTTTGATTCATTTTGTCACATCCCATAATTGAGGCTACTACCTATGCTTCCTTAGCAATAGTGGTGACTGCATAAAACAAAATTTCAAGTTCATTTAAGATTGATGAAAATTCATCAATACAAGTTATTCATATAAAACCTAATATATTAATTGGCACATCATAGAAAAATAGAGTAGAAATTTAGTTTCTAGGTCCACATTCTAGTTCTGCTACTCATATGGCCTATGTGATCCTGAATAAGTTTCTTGTAGTTTCTGTGGATATTCTAGGAACTAAAATTAGGGAGATAATAGTAGCTCTTGCCTAGAGGGTTGCTTTAAAAATAAAACAGAATGTATAACTACCAAAGAGATTAATGTCACCATAAAATATTCCATAATTAATGGGTAAATTAAGCTTGTTGCCATTGGCAGCCAGAAAGAGATATTATAGGAAAGCCATCAATCATAGGTACTTATGCCAAAGAACTTTAACCATCAGACTAATACCTACATTGAAGAAACCTGACAATATCAGAACTAAATAAAGTTTCGTACAACATTTTATACAAATACTAGCTATCAGAAGATTTAAGATAACCAAACTATTTCAACTTTTGATAAGCTATAGGATGGAAGTAATATAACAAAGTAAAAACAAAAAAAGGAGGGCCAGAAGATAGCTCAGTAGTCTAAGCCACTGCCTAGTAAATGCAAGGACATGGGTTTGATCCCCAGTACCTCATGCTGTGCTGGCCCCATGCCATGCAGGCCTCAAAACCAGGCATAGTGGTGAACCCCTGTAATCCCCATGACTGGGAGCTAAAACAAGAGGATCACTATGAGTCTGAGCTATATAGCAAGACCAAACACATAAGTTAAAAAAAAAGATTGCCCTGCAAAGAGCTGTAAATGGGGAGGCAACTATTAAAAACTTCTAACCCAGCTATTCCCCTTCATGGTTTCTTCCCCCCAAATAAAAAACATCATACCAAAATAATATATGCATATCCATGTTTATAGTGGCACAATTTGTAATAGTCACATCTTGAAAATAGCCTAAAAGCCCATCAACTGGTTAATCGATAAAAGATGTGAATTTTGCTAATAAAATGGAGTACTATTCCATAAAGAAGAGAAAACATTTTACGTAAATGCATACATCTTGAGACTATACTCAAGTGAAATTGGACACACACGTAAATATTGCATTATTTCTCTGTGTGAGAAACTGAAAGTATAAGCAAGCATTATTTCTCTGTGTAAGAAACTGAAAGTATACTTAGTATACAAAATGTATACCAAGTACTGTGAAATAGGAAAAAAAGTGTTAAAAATGGAGGAGGGTGAGCCGGGCGTGGTGGCGCAGGCCTGTAATCCCAGCACTCGGGAGGCTGAGGCAGGAGGATTGTTGTGAGTTCGAGACCAGCCTGAGCTACAAAGTGAGCTAAGGCCAGCCTGAACTGCATAGTGACACCCTGTCTCAAAAAGATAAAAAAAAAAAAAAATGGAGGAGGGTGCATAGGGAAAAGAAAAGTAAAAAAAAATGGAAACAAAGCTTCTGTGAATGGGGAGGGGAAAAGGGCTTGACAGGAGCGATAGGAAGGAGATGAAAGAAGACAGTTATATACAGGTGCAAATTCTCTATGATGAAGTTGATCATTATACATACCAAAAATATAAAAATAAAATCTGATCAGGAAAAGAAATAAAATTTGGGGCCAGCCAAATAGCTCAGTGGATTAAAGTGCCTACAAGCAGGTGCAGGGGCCAGAAGTTCGATCCCCAGGCCTGCTGTGCAGGCCCCACCCTCGGGGTGCACTGAGATGCCAATTGAGACTGGGTGTGGTGGCACATGCCTATAATCCCAGCTTTTTGGAGGTTATAAACAGGCAGATCACCATGAGTCTGATCTAGTAAGGAGACCCTGAACACCATGTAGACCCTTCCCTAAAACACAAAAATAAAACTTTTATCAAAAAAAAAAAAAAAAAAAGCCTTTGAAAGAAAGCATTATCTTTTCCAAAGGATCAGAAGGGGTTAAAAAAAAAAGGCACCTCCTCTAGGCCAGAAGTTTTCGGTCATCTCTTCAGAAAACTGACTAAACTTGATTGGGCTTTGCTCAGAATTTAAGATCAACCTTTGGTTTCAGCCTTTACTGAAATGTACTCAATAGCCTTTCCATAAACTAAACGGCCTCAGCCTGTACTATAGTCTAAGTCTCTGTCTTCCCTGCTTCATCCTCTGCAGTTAAGCTATCAACAGTTCCTTAATGTCACTTTCATGTGTACTGAGTCTTTCCTAGTGTTCTAGTTTCTGTCTGAATGCTCTCCTCCACAAGCCTTATGTGGTCATAAGGACAGACTTTCCAGAAGTGGATAAATGTAGTTTGTTACTGGCTCATTGTTTAACACTAGGCTTGGAGGTGACAGTGTACACCCACTCTAGGGCAGGTAGCCAACATACAATAAGGGACTGAAAAGAAGCTTGCTCTTCTCTTTTGCTCTTATTGCTTTTGTTCTTTTCCACCACTGTAATCACCATGAATGGTTGCCCCCGTGACATGCTGCCATACCTTGGAGCCAACTGACTATAGAATGAAACCTGCACACACTGTGAGCTAAATAAACCTTTCGCTCTTTGGGTATTTCATCTCAGCAGTGAGAGAAAAGTAACTAATACCTAGGAACCAAAGTGTTCTGGCCTTCATACAGTAATTCTGTACAAGATTACTTTGTGCTTGTTTTCTATACATATTCTAAATGCGAAAGAATATTTGGTAGCCAGTTTGCAAATTGGTAAGTTGTCATTTTATCTAACTTGATTGCTGCATCAAAAGATCTTGACTTTGATACATCACTAAACACCCACAGAGCACCATTTATAATTACTGCTTAATGCAAACCAAAAAAAAAAAAAAAAAAAAAAAAAGTGAGATAAATTGAAGTGTGACAGAGTCTTCTTTCCACAATAGAAATACAAACCATAAGGAAATCTTAAGATTACAGAGGAAATTTCAGAAAAAGTAAGTAAAGCTCTTTTTTTGCTCATTTCTTAAAAAGGAAAAAAATTGGAATGCCATGTTTTTCTGGCAACACTAAAAGTGTAAATTCTCATCAACTTTTCAGAACTAAGCCAGTTAGGCTTCACAGAGAAACATTAAACTGTATTAAGAAAATGGTTAAATCTATACCCAAACCATATGAATTCTCTGCTAGGATTTTAACTGATTATCTCACATTGTCATCATATTTAGTAATGGCTGTGGAGTCCTGTTAAAAAAGAGCAGATATAATAAAGATGTTTCTGTGTCTATTAAATGGTTATGGTTAAAAAGAGCACTGCTCAGATAGCTAAAATGAAGACTACAGAGGAATGAGTTGTGTGAAACAAATTATTTCCCTGGGCACTGTTCATAAAATCACCCTCCTATAATGAGGTCTTGGACAAGGCTAGGGCCCTTCTTAAACTTGTCATTTTTTCAGCTTTTCATTTTAGTACACTGACATCATGAAATGTGAAACAGGAACCACTTTCTTCATTAAAAAACAACCCAAATACCTAGAATATTTCAAAGTAAGAAAAGGGCCTTGGGATGTAAGAGAAAGTAAATAAGACAAAAACTAGTGTAATCCCTTCCTTCATGTTGTGTGAGCCAAATATTCTTTTTTCCATGAGCCCAACTAAATAACAAACACGTGTATCAAAATCAAAGAAGTACATGACACCAGTGGAGAGTAAAGCTTTGTTTTTCACTCATTAATTCAGTGTTCATCAAGAGTACAGCCTATGTAAGATATTGTGCCAGATACTGTTAATATAAGGAACATACACACAAAAATAAAAAATTTCCAAATACCTGTCCTCTAAGAGCTAACAATCTATTTAGGAAAGTAAATCGCTGATCAAATGACTATTTACCATGCAAAGTAAACCAAATTTGAGTTCCAAAAGGAAATATGAAAAGTAAATGTATAGAATATCTACAGAGAAATAGTTTGAATAGTTTGAAAATAACTCATGAATAAAAAATGAAAATGATGAGTTCAATAAATCACTTATTTGTATTCTTGTCCAGTTTGAAATACCTAACTATGCAAACACACATGCACCCAACATGTGCTGCAGAAAACAATACAGAGAAACATCTGTAAAAATGTACAAAAGAAACTTTAGAAACAGTTCAATTTGGAAAACACATTTACCATTGACAAGAGGAGCCTGGTCCAGAATCAATGTTAAACAATGAGCTTCCTCAGCAATATCCACCACATTGCAAGTGAATAATTTGTCTTTATACCTTTATCAGTTTAGTATCAGAAGAAAAACTCATATATGCCATTTCATTAAACCCAAGTATGTGGCAGATCATGTTTAAGCTTTTTCAGTGTTCCTTAGTGCTTTTTTACTTTACAGTGATGGAGTGGGCACTATCACTCAAAACAGTTGTTTGCCATGCTACCGCCACGGTGCAATGAACACTGTACCATATGACTGCTGCACCATATCACAGCTGTATCGTGTCCTGTGAAACACTTTCAAATCTCAAGCATTGCATGGAATATTTTGCAAAGGGGAGAAATGAATTCCAAAGTCAGCAGCAAGAAGGATAAATCCAAAAGCCTCAGTGCTGACACTAATTTATTGAGATGTACTGGGAATTCTTGGGAATGAAGTGCCTGCTAATTAGGCCACCACAACAGGATCCCAAACTCCAGCAAAGTTATTCCATGCACTTGATGAAGAACTTTGATTTATGGGTTTTCCAGGTAACACCTGAACAGATGGTATCTTTTAATAATAATTGACACACGAGTTTGCTAAAGATTCCAAAACCAAGAGAACATTTTCAGTCACCTACCTTGTCTTTGTCTTCAACAACATCTGCCAAGACATCATCTGGATCTAGGATTCCTCCATCTGTATACTCTAAGTGATGAATCTTTACCCAGTAACCAGGATCCTAGGAGAGAAAATCACATTTTATGACTCAATGTTTTTATTTAAGATACATTATAATTTTAAGAGAAATTAATTCATTAAAAATATTCTTAAAGTAATAAATTTTTAAACATCAAAAGTCATCTTTTCATTACATAAGTATTTAGCATGTTTATCCTCTTTAGCTTAACTCAGTGAACCAGAGTATACATATGTGACCAATGTTCACAGAAGAAAAAAGTCAATGCAAACAATCACCTCATCAATTTGAAAAGTATATTCAAGAATTTCGGTATAACCTACAATGGTGGTAATATCACAAATATTCTAGAAAATATCCTGAAAATACTTGCTGATACTGAAGAAAAACCCCAAACTGAGGCCCCAGTATTACAGGAAAAACAAATCAAAACAACAAAATAAAACCTAATAAGCTGACATCTGTGACTACAATAGCTATAACTTCAGAACACATAAATGGAACGAGGTCATTCTATTTCCTTCCCTGATTCAAATCTCCATGTTCACTTTGTACCTCCAGCTTTTGGTTCCCAATGACAATGACATAGAGAGCACAGAGCTCCAGCTTTGGTTTCCATTTCTTCCAGCATGGCACCCACTCACCAACTGTGTTTGGAGTGAACAGTGTAAATTATCTGAATTGAGGTAATGATTTAAGAGATTTTTAAATGAAAATTGCTTAAGTACTGCTTATTCTCATATTCAAATTTAGAATGAAGTGATCTAACTTATTCCCTTATTTACATACTTCCTATTTCCAGAAAAGATGAAAATGGAACAGGAACAGGAAACAAAAAATGAAAACATTAGTAAGGATTTTACCAAATTGTTGGTTTTGTGATTCTTAGAAAACCCCTCAAAGTAAGAAACTACTGAGCTACAAAACATTTAGCATCAAAGACAGCAACAGATACCAGATGTGAAAAGAAATTGAAAAACTTCTAGAATAAAGCTCTAAGATGTTATCACAGGAATTTTTATACTAAGTAAAAACTAGCATAACCTACACAATGCAATTGTAATTTTATAAAAGCTAACAAAAATGCTTGTCACAAAATCTTCTCTTTAACTGACTCCTGTCAAAGCCATATTATTAAATAACAATTCCTTTCTGGCATCTACTTGGAAGACTACTTAAAAGTGGTCACAGGACACATTTCCAGTAATCCAAATTCATCAAGTGATAGGCTTGAAAAATCTGAAGAATGTTTCTTATTTATTTATATTTTTATTTATTTATTTATGTAGTACCGGGGACTGAACTCAGGACCCTACACTTACTAAGCAAGCACTTATTCTACTGAAATATCACCCAGGGCCCTGAAGGAATGTTTCTTAACAAGGCTTTAGATATTTCAAAATTAAGTTTTCTAATTTAAAGAGTAATTGCAAGTTCTGTTTTATTTGTTTCTAACAGTAGGCCTAAAAGTAGAAATGTTCATTATTTACTAAGAAACTTTAAATTCCTGCCTTTATCCCTGAAATGGAAATTGCAAGGTTGTGAGCAGTGAAGTATCAGGTAAAACAAGCATGGGACAACCATCTCTCACGCTCTGCCACTTGAGATCTCCAATGATTCAAGATGCTTGTGCTATGAAAGATGAGCTAAGTGTCACAGGTGAGACTCCAAACAGGGAGGAAACTGGGGCACACAAATCCTACATTATGGCCACCAGACTGAAAGAGCTCCCTGGAAATCTTTAAGAAGCAAATATTTTTGCTATGATCATGCCACAAGCAACACAATTCTCAAATCTACCCTGGACTTCTGAACAAAATTATATTTTCTGGTTTTCCTTATAAAAATAGCCACTTATAAAAGTTCAATTTAATTAATTTCCACTAAGTTAGTTTTTGATATTTACAGCTCTGTATATGAAATCTGTTGATTGTAATCATGCTTATGAAAAGTAACATATTCTAAACAGGTTTTTAAAATATTTACAGTTAAAAGCACACATCAATTAAATTATCTGCTTTTCATTTATGCTGTTTGTTAAAACTGATTTTATCATCTAAAGCCGAGGTAAACAATTATGCCTTTAAACTTCATTATAAGGTGAAGGCCAGTTTTCTTCCTGCCTGGAGGTAGAAACCAAACAGGAAAACTAAGTCCTGACTTTGTAAGTGCATACATTCCTACAGGCACACACAATACATATGCTACAGAGAAATGACCACAAGACTTTTACACTCAACTACATTCCCAAAACATACTTACACAGTTTTTTTAAAGACAAGGTCTTTGTAAATTCTTATTTACTCTAGCTTGTGATCCTCCTGCCTAATCCTCCTAGAATCCTAATCTAAAAGGGAAATACACACACACACACACACAAGAAATGTGATCTGATCAATGGTAACAAGAATAGCTGATAAATGGAAAAAGGATGAGGTTATTCAGTCACTGAGCTCTCCTCTCTCACATACATTCACGGAGTCTAAAACATTCTGAAAAATAAGACACAGCAGTTAAACTGAGCATACCCTGCAGTAATTTGATTCCAAAGACAATAAAACTAAATCAAGGAAAAAATATTTTGATAAATTCCAAAATCATATATTTGACAAAAACAAAAAAGGAAAAACATGGTTCAAAAAATTCCACAATTGATACTGCTATTCTATACATTCTTAAAAAAAGAAAAAGTATGTTTATGACAATCACACAACTGATACTCAACAGAAATCACATGATAGCAGTTTCAAGGTATTTTATGCATATAAGAGATTAAAAATCAGTAAATCTCTGTAATGGTTTGTGTCCAGTTGTACCCCCAAAGCCTTATGCAGTCATTGGGGTGGGCTTCTAGAGTTTATGATTAATTCATGATCAAATGCTGGGATTATGGGTGTAAGTATTACACCCTAACCTGGAGCAGAGACCCTAAATGCAATTTAAGTAAGGAAGAGAGGCTTGTTCTCTGCCTTTGCAGATCTGCCACTGCTCCTGCCTTTTGCTCTCCCTATTTTGCTGTTGTCTGCCACCATGAACTCCTGCCTTCGGCCATGGGCCAGCCTGCCTTGGAGCCAGTTGAGTATGAACTGAAGTCACCACAAACTGTGAGATAAAAATCAACTTTTCCTTCTTTATTTTTAGGTGTTGAGTATTTTGTCCAGCAAAAAGGAAAAAGTAACTAAGACAATTAATATTCACCTAATTATGGCTCTATCTCTGTAGAACTGGGGCTAACTTTAAGACTATATATCCAATGCTGGTAGCTGATAGCCACCATAAAACTACAAATTTGCTTTGACTCTTTCACACATGGAAGTAATTTCAACCATTACATTTCAGCCATTTTACATTTCAATATTTCAGCCATTTTGCATTTCATTTACTTGGTTTTATTACCATCAATAATAAAAACGATCAAATCTGAAAAGATGTGCAAATATGTGTCTTGGTTAACAAAATTAATCACTTGGAAGAGTTTACATTTTCCTGATTAAGATATTTACATTTATAATGCACAATTACCATATATACATGAGACTATATATCATATATTATATATATATATATAATTTTTTACATTATTTTGAAAATATCTCTTGACATGTGTTCACCCTATTGAAAAAGTCTTATTATTTATACTCCTACAATTATTAAAGTGTTAAGATATAACACACTGAACATTTTTGTGCACTGGTTACAAAATCCAATCTGTTTTTAACTACATAGTGAATTCAAAGCCTAGTAGATTTCTAAAATTAAAACAAACTAGTCTATGGGATGAATTGGAGAGAGAAACTAAAACAAAAAAATCTGCAGAACAGAAATAAGGCAGTTACAGGCTGTTTTTAAAGATCAAACATAGCAATTATTCCAAACAGGCATTGATATTAATGACATCCAATACTCTTCATTGTGAATAATGATATGAAATATGACTCTATGCTTTAGAAAATCTCCGTTGATCAAACTGTTGAAGAACAATACTTTTCCATCAGTGATATCTAAGGAATAGACTGCCACACCAGACACTATCAAACTGTGGGGTTATGTAGTAACAGAGAGAAGAAACTTGTGAGTTTCCAAGCAAAATTGCTATGGTGCAAGAAGGGGTGTAATGGCAATGGGGTTACAAAGGGAAAAAAACTGCAAAGGAAAAGCCAGTGGATGGAGAAGGGCTTATGTAATTAGAGAGAGCAGCAAAAGACTCACAATACAACAAATTATCACAGATTTCTACTGAAACACAAGAATAACTAAGAATGGAGGCCAACAGGACTTAACTTTGCAAGGTTAATGGCATGAATCAGGTAACCTCTTTTAATGCTTCTTATATGTGAGGCGCTGTAAGTCTTCTGTGTTTTCTACATTTATCCCATCTTTCCTTCCACAGCCTTATAAGAGTTATCAGTGCACTTTACTGATGAAGACAGCAAAGCACAAGTACATAAACTGACTTACTCTAGGACAGATTGTAAGTGGAAGTCATAATGCAGTTCCTTAAATGCAGAAAATAGTTTTTAGATTAAATATTTATACAAAGTATAGTGACACAGAAATCACAGCATCACGTCTATTTGTGTGCTGCATGGACCTAGGCCAGTTGCCATGAATATGGGCCCTAAATGCCTCTCCAATGGTGAGCACAGAACTTCTGTAGCCTTTTTCATGGTAGACACATCAAAGAGGTCACATGAAGTTACAATAGAAGACACCAAATTCTTTGTATATGTCTATTTGACTAGTGCTTCTCTAGTGAGAGAAAAAAAGGGAAGTGTTAAAATATAATTACTCACATAAAATAATTAAGGGTTTGGAAAATATTTCAGAGGAAAGGTAAAATTCTAAAACTAAAACAAAATTTGAAATCTGATACAGAATGACAAAAATCCACATTCCCCTAATTTGGCTACCTTTCTTAATTCTCTGGGTGATTCTCCCCTCTATCCAAAATAGAGAGGGAATCTGATGCCCCATAATGTACTTAGGAAAGAGAAGTAGCAGAGCATGTCTAGAGACTAGAGAAAGTAGCCTTTCAATCACCAGCCCTTGGGCAGGGTATGAAAAAACTAGGTTTCAGAAAATAATACTTAAGCAAAGACTGGATGAGTAGCAGTGACACCTGTAAGGAAAAAAAATCAATGATAAATAAAAACTGTTATATTAGCTGGCACTAATTGGCTTCAGAGATGCTTTCACTTTCCCAAAATAGATCACTCAAATACAAAATTTAGGAGAAAACCCAAGATTTTAAGAGAGCTGTAGTGGGACCAAGAGTAGTAATCTACAAAACTTACTTTCTTAAAGTAGACAGTAATTTCTAAAAGTAGAATGAATTCACCTAGTGAATTCAACAACAGAATAAGAAACATCAAATTAAATATAAGGGTGAATGAATCCCTCTATAAAATCACTTCCAGCTCTAGGAACTTGTCCAAACAAGGTAGTAGCAATATACTGACATGAAATGAAAGATAATTTAAGGAAAAAGTATTTCTAAAAACAAATAATAGCACTGCATTATGAGAAAGAGCCTGCCAAACAGAAATAAAACAAATCTAAACCTGGGCATAACAACATAAACATACACACGTGTGTGTATGTGCACACTTGCTTGCATGCATACACACACACACACACACACACACACACACACACAGACTTGCCTAGGACTCAAATAATCAGGAAAAAAAATCAACTATAACACAACAAATTTTATCTATTCCTATTGTATTTATACAAGCACCATACACATGTTAATGCATATTACATATACAGTAGTTTTTTAAAAAGCTAGAAACACATTATAAGTACATATGGAACATGTACCAAATGCTGAAGGTCCAGGATCATTCAAAATATGACATCTATAAAGCTGTCTAGAAAATGCCCAACTATTTGAAAATCAGGAAATAAAGTTCTAAATAATCCTGTTTAATAACTAAAATAACATAACGCGTTGGGGGGATGCAGCTAAAGCAGTGCTTCACAGGTTAGTGATATCCTCTGACTCATATACCAGAAAAGTTTAAATTTTCAAAGAAGTAAATAACATGATGTGTTGGGGGGATGCAGCTAAAGTAGTGCTTCACAGGTTAGTGATATCTCTGACTCATATACTAGAAAAGTTTAAATTTTTAAAGAAGTAAATAGATGATAGTTCTAAAGTTTTTATAAAATGAACGAATTCTTTGGAAAACAGTAACAAGTCAGACCAAAAAAATATAAAACTATCATAAAACTACAATTCAAGACGTTGAATCTATCACTAAAACACTTTCTCCCAAAGAATATTCTATGTTCAAATGAATTTAAAGGTAGATCTCCTTAATATTTGAGGAACAAATAATGCAAATGTTTACACAAATATTTCTGGAGACTAGGAAAGCAGAAAACAAATCTCCTGGTTCTTTCTATGAGGACTGCATAACTTTGATCCCAACATCTTACAAGGTTATTACAAGAAAAGTACCACAATCTCTTTCAGTAGACACAGACATAAAAGTCAAATATCTATAAATCAAGTTCAGTTGATATAACTATATGTCAATCATATGACATCACAACCAAGTGGGATTTAGTCAAGTAATGCAAGAATGGTTTTAAATGTTAAATAGAAAGCAGGGTACGGTATTTCCAGCCCTTGGAGGCTAAGGCAGGAGGATCAGTGTGTGAATTCAAAGCAAGCCTGGGCTACAAAGTGAGTTCAAGGCCAGCCTGAACTATACCGTGAAACCCTGTCTCAAGAAAAACAATAAATAAATACATGTTCAAAATAACAACCATGGCTATTCACCACATTAATGGGGAAAAAAGGAAAAAAACTAGTACTCAATAAATAAATGCTGAGAAAGCATTTGTAAACCTCACCACCAATTCAATAAAACTATCTTCACAAATGACAAAACAACACATATATAATGAGTAAAACATGGAAAAAATTCTAAATGACTACATTCACAACATTAAAAATTAAACATTCAGAAAATGCTTAAACAGAAATGCTTAAAATTTATATGCTAAAATTAAAAAATGCACTGAAAAAAGACAACCGATACTGATTGAAAGACAATGTTGTAACAGCGTTAATCTTAACAAATCAGATAAGGTAGGGTCAAAGGAAGGTATAAGGATATATAGCAACCAGAATTATGATTCACTGGCAGAAATGTAATTCTGTCAACTCTAGAAAAGTAGAAGTATCTGAACACAAACATTCCAAAAATATCTCAACATAGATACCTTACACCACTTAGCAATTCCATTCAAAAAATGAGTATAGAGTTATCAAAAGAGATGAACTACAATATTCATATCAGAATTATTTTTCACACCCAAACATCTGGAAATAATTCAAAAACTAATCAGCACTAGACTGATAAATGATAGTACATCCATACAGTAACATTCCATAAATCAACAAGAATGAACAAACCACAAATTCTTTCAGCAGCATGGGTGTATCTCAGAGCATAACACTATACAAAGCCCTCAAACATGACAAAGTATACTATATGATTCTGCATACACAGTTCACCAAGTAGAAGCCAGAAGGTTGGCTACTGCTTGTGAGGGACAGAGAAGAAGCTAATACACAGGCTTCTGACTAGAAGGGAAGTGAATCACCTACAGTCCTTCCTATTGCCATCTTAGGCTATGTAATGGAGGTACTGTATCCAGAACAGAGCAGGTAGAACCTTGTTCTTCACTGATGTGGCCACACTACATTTAGACTATTTGTAAAATGCTAAAAGATGGTTAATAACCAAATGAAGATTTCTATGATAGTGACTATAAAATGTAAAGTGCTGGAACTATTTCTTGTGACTATGTTGTAGTAATTCAGTTTTGTTCATACTGGGACATATAGGGAAATCTCTTGCTATTTTAAAGATAGCAGGACTACAGTTTGCAAGGTCCTGAGCTCTTATAGTTATCAGGTAAGAAACTATCCCAGAACATGCCTCAGAGAGAAAATGAATACACTTGCTTTCAGTAAGGTCAGCACTAATTTATTTATTCATGTAGGAGTACATTATTCCATATCTTTTCAGAAACTAAGCACAGGGAGTATGAGTATTTGAATTATAGTGGAGATCATGTTCTGTGAAAAATTATTATTTTAATACTTATATTAGGTCAGGGATAGACACTACCATAAGTAAGGACATGGGAACTGAAACAAGTGAGGTCAAGCAGAGAATCTCATTTGATCTTACTCTAGTACATATCCGCACTTCCCATACAAGTGAAACTAGCTACACTATTCAAATTCTATACCTTTTTTTCTTAAGCTTATCTTCTATAGCTGAATTTATTCATAAAAGCTACATGATTAAACAAAATTCCTGATTTCTTTCTGCTGGTGGACACCGCGGAGTAAGCATCATCAGTCTCTCTTCTGATTGTCATCATGTCTAAGTCAGAGTCTCCCAAGAAGCCCGAGTAGCTACAGAAGCTCTTCATTGGAGGGCTGAGCTTTGAAACAACTGATGAGAGTCTGAGGAGCTATTTTGAGCAATGGAGAACACTCACAGACTGCATGGTAATGAGAGACCCAAACACCAAGTGTTCCCGAGGCTTTGGGTTTGTCACTTATGCCACTGTGGAGGAGGTGGAAGCAGCCATGAATGCAAGGCCACACAAAGTGGAAGGAAGAGTTGTGGAACCAAAGAGAGCTGTCTCAAGAGAAGATTCTCAAAGACCAGGTGCCCACTTAACAGTGAAGAAGATCTTTGTTGGTGGAATTAAAGAAGGTACTGAAGAACCCTATGAGATTATTTTGAGCAATATGGAAAAATTGAACTGATTGAAATTATGACCGACTGAGGCAATGGAAAAAAGAGGGGCTTTGCTTTTGTAACCTTCAATGACCCTGATTCTGTGAATAAGATTGTCATCAAAAATACCACACTGTGAATGGCCACAACTGTGAAGTGAGGAAAGCCCTGTCCAAGCAACAGAAAGCTAGTGCTTCATCTAGCCAGACGTCGAAGTGGTTCTGGAAATTTTGGTGGTGGTTGTGGAGGTGGTTTTGGTGGCAATGACAGTTTCGGTTGTGGAGGAAACCAGTGGTCAAGGTGGCTTTGGTGGCAGCCGTGGTGGGGGTGGATATGGTGGCAGTGGAGATGGCTACAATGGATTTGGTAATGATGGAAGCTATTATGGAGGTGGTGGAACCTATAACGAATTTGGCAATTACAACAGTCAGTCTTCAAATTTTGGACCCATGAAGGGAGGAAACTTTGGAGGCAGAAGCTCTGGACCCTATGGTGGTGGAGGTCAATATTTTACCAAACCACAACATCAAGGTGGCTATGGTGGCTCTACCAGCAGCAGTAACGATGGCAGTGGGAAGGTTTTAAACACTTCCAGGAAACAAAGCTTAGCAAGAGAGGAGAGCCAGAGAAGTGACAGGGAAGCTACAGATTACAACAGATTTGTGAACTCAGCCAAGTACAGTGGTGGCGGGGCCTCACTGCTACAAAGAAGACATGTTTTGGACAATACTCATGTATTGTCACTTATTCAGGTATCTTGATGCATGATCTAAAACTTCATTAGTTTATTTGCCCATGTGTATGGGCAAAAACTCGAGGACTGTATTTGTGGCTAATTGTGTAACAGGTTATATTAGTTTCTGTTCTGTGGAAAGTATAAAGCATTGCAACAAAGGGTTTTAATGTACACCTTTTTTTGCAACCATGCTGTTGATTGCTAAATGTAATAATCTGATGATGATGCTGAATAAATGTGTCTTTAAAAAAAAAATTCCTATCAAATTAAAAGGATTCCACATACAAAAAAGATAAGGTTTATTCTGTTCTGCTCAAAAAAAAAAAAAAAAAAAAAGAGTATAGATGATAAAGGGACAAATTATAGCTCAGTGTAAAAAAAATTATTTATTTATTTATTTTAGGGAAGGGTCTACAGGGTGTTCAGGGTCTCACTACTAGGTCAGACTCTAGTGATCTGCCTGTTTACAGTCTCCCAAGAGCTGGGATTACAGGCCCGTGCTACCATGCCCAGTCTCAATTGCTGTCTCAGCAATCTCTGGGGGCAGAGCCTGGGTATCAAGCCTCTGACCCCTTTAATCCACTGAGCCATTTGGCGAGCCCCAAAAAGATCTTTTAAAAAGAGCTTTCTCTGAACATAATTGCTATATGGTAGGTTATAGGCTCTCCCTTCCTATAAGAAGGCAAGCAAAGGAAGATGGTCCTAGCTCAAGAATGCTATAGGATGAGCACAGAAGATGTAATTCTGAAGATTATTTTCAGATCTCGACCTGCAGTGTCAAAAGCCTCAAAGATCCTTGGAGCTTTGACTTCACAGTTAGAAGAACCTCTTAAAAGAAGGCAGGATCTGACAGTTCAGCATGATTTCACAGTCACACTGCATATCCAAACAGAGACTCTAGAAGCACAACACAACAGTTCAAATTCCAATCTTTCACTTATTCAGGTATCTTGATGCATGATCTAAAACTTCATTAGTTTATTTAAAAGACTAAGAAAAATCTCCTCTCAAACCTGAGAATTTGATTAGAGCATTCTTTGAGAACAGGTAAGTCCCTCAAAGCATCAACCCAATAAAATAAAATAAAAAACTGGGATGATTCGTAGTCCTAACTAAAAATTCTTATGTATCAAAGCCATAGGAATTCATTTACTTACAGACTACCTGGAACACCTTCTCATCCAAAGGGAGGTGATGTTATAGTAGGTTAAGCAATAGGAAAGGCAGTTGTTTTCTTGGGATTCATAATTCCAAACAAAGTCATTTTAATATAAAAACACCACTAATTCCAGGTAATGCTTTCTATTTTATCTTACAGTTTATGTATTGATAATATTATTTATTGTTTTTCACATAAAAATAAAAATATATTAAGCATCAAGGCATGTATTTTACTTCCTCATTCATATATCTTAATAATAAAAGGTTATCATTCTATGCCATTTTTCACCCTACCTTGTAAAGTAATTATAATCTCAGTAGTTTTCTTCTTTATATTAAGACTTCTAAAGGTTCATTTTTTAAATCTTGGAATTAACCTAAACTTATGTAAGAAAAAAAGAGGGCCAAAAAGCTAGATAGAGCTTTTTTGTTTTCAATAAATAGCGGAATTTTAACTATTTTTAAATATTGCCTGTTTATCACAGCACACTTCTTTATAAAAATATGAAAATTTCCTCTTTCTATAGATCCATGAATATGTCAAATGCTCACTATTAAATGCATGAAAGTATAAGCTTCATATAAATCACCTGAATTAAATAAAATAGTCTTAAAACTAAAGTTACACCAGAAAAATCAAACATTAACATTTCCAAGAATGATTAATGTACAACTTTTCAAAATTCCCAATATGGGAGATATACTACTAATATAATAACACTGAAACACAATGATTCAAAATAATTTTTAAGAAAAAAGCTGATTTCTTTACAATGATACAATTTTGGTTCCAATGAAATTTTATAGTTCAAACCCCTCCATGCCAAGGTTTTAGAAGCTTATGTGGTTCAAAGGAATGCAAAGCCTACAGCCAAAGAACAAAATCAGCCATCTCTCCAAACAGAATAAAAGATGTTCCTTTTTAAAATATTTAACTATTATAAAATCCTAAAACAGGGACCAGGTAGATAGCTCAGTAGCATATTCTGCCTGGCAAGTGCAAGGTCATGAGTTCAATCCCCACTACTAAAGACATAAATCCTAAAACATATTCTACAAAGTGAATTTCTTATTAGAATAATTTTGAAAATGCAAACTCATATTATAACTCTCAGTTGGCCTAATGTAACCAATTAAATTCAAATTTTGTTGTTGCTATAATGCTAAAATCTTTGTATACTAACTCCAAAGAATACCTTTGAGAGATACTGTCTCCCAGTTAATATACCTTCATGAATATAAATACCAAGGATGGTTTAAACCATTCTATAGATGAACACAATCTCTACCTCTTTATTTGAACACAATTTTATGGCTCTACCACCAAAGAGATGAAGACACGGAGTGAAGAATTTTAATTTATGGCAGAAGAGGTACTATATTAGTAGCAGTGTTCACAAAACCATGTTAATCCTAAAATAAACATTGCTTCAACTCTATCCCCTAGTCCACTATTTATAAAACTTAATTTTCAAATGGCAGCAAGAGTAAGGGGTCATCTATCTCTGTTCTTCAGATATATTGAGAAGAATACTGCTTACTACTATGAGCTTTGTTTCTTCAGAAAGTTCATTTCTCTAGAATGTTACAGATGAATCACAGGTGTAATTAAAAGAACACAGCCAACACATGAGAGGGAATAGGAAGAGCTAAAGTCAAATATCTTCTTAGCAAAAGCACACTGGCCTCTCAATCTAAAGATGATTCTCTGCCAGTATCACAATGATAAAACTGTCTTAATCATATGCTTATTTTTATTTCATGTTCTCCAACTAGCACAAAGATTTACAATATAAAAAACCACATCTATCTTCTTCACTTTCATATCCTCAGCATCTAAAACTCTGAGATACACCGAGGACAAAATAAAAAGAAAAAGATTAACAAAAAAGGAGGACAACCTGAAACTATCACAGAGGAAGCCATTTCATTAGTACTTCATACAAGCTGCATTCACTTGAGATGTTTTGATGGCATAAGCAACAACTTGGGAGTAGAAACATTATAGACCTCATGCCAATGGCTTCCATTTATACAGGCAAGCACATCCATGAAGAAAGGGGAAGAAATTAGGCTGCAATTTCAGTAAGACAGAAAACAAATGTAGTTAAAGCAAATTAAATGAAAGTAAGTTAGGAGATAAGCAATTTGAGACAAGAAATACAGAATGATAGGGAATATAGGATCTTATATGTTTAAATAGGGCATGAGACTAGACAATACTGAAAAAACGAATCTAGGAAAGACTTGAGAAGTCCAGAGGCAGAAAAAGGAAGTCAGGTATAGTAACAGATAGCTGTACCCTTAAGCCAGAACTACTACAGTCACTTGGAACAGAGGTCAAACTCTTTATTTGTAAGATAGGAACCATGGATGGGGATGAGATAGCAATCTCCTGGATCAGGTTAAAGCAGCAGTTCAGAGAGGCAAAGGCACCATAAACAGCAAAGTACATTGCTCCAAACCCAGTAAAATACTTACTCCACTCTACAAAAATCTACTGAGGTCCTCCTAGTTTAACACCATCATTAAGCATATTTAAAAGTACCTTTTCTTTTAAGTGAAAATATGCCCAGAAAGGAAGAAGACACCCATATGTCACTTGGAATTTAAGTGACATCCTGCACACACAAGTTTGGATTTGGCACATCCAAACAACATTCGGAGATAGATACTGTCTTGCACCACAGTCTTCTGCTCCACAAAGGCAGAGTTTCGGAGGGCAACAAGAACCTCCAGGCTTGGGAAAGTGTGACAACAGAATATGAGCCAAAGGCCAGTGAACAACATCCCAAATATAAGACAAGTTTTTCACGTCAAAACTCTGGCCAGGAAAGAACCCCTTTCTTTGGTCTTTCTCTGCACCTGTGCTCAAAATGCAGTATGCATACCAATGTGATCCAGGAGCTGCTTGATTTTTTGTATGCAACAAAATAAACACAGAAATTGGGAGGAAAGTGAGCCTTTAGAAACATTATAGCAATTTCCATTGCTGTGCTGTCCACATATGAAATGAATTTTATAAAAATATGTTTGCCATAGAGGACTACAGCAAACAAAACAGTCTAGTCCTCTGCCACAAATGGTTCTTGAAGCTTTGGCTGAACCAGCCATCTGCTCAGGACATTCAGTGTCTTAGCACAAGACCATACAGACAAAAACAAGAAAACCTTAGGTAGTATTGTCTAAAGTTATTGTATACAATGCTACTGAATTGTGCTATCACTGTACTATTAAGTTATAGAAAAGGAAAAAGCCCCAAACAGAAACACAGAATTTTGTAAGAGTCAATAATAACAAAACAAGGAGGACTCAAAGTTAACCACATGAAAAAAGATGGCAACAATTATAGAAAAATGAAATATTGGAGGGAAAAAAGGTTTTCTGGGAGTTATAAGTGTTTGCATACATTTGCATACATGTATGTATTCCTTCATGCATATGTACTAATTGAAAATAAACCTATTGTGACTGTGTGTTTGTCTTTTGCTTTATACAAACGTTAACTTAAAGCTTATTGTTTTGAAAGTTGTCAGTGCTGAAATAATTTAATTAAAATAAATACCAGCTAATCCACACGATGGTTATAGTCTTTAAGGCTACCCTGCCCATACATCTCTGAAAATCATCCTTAAACAAGGAAATTGAGGAGGAAACAAAAAAGAACTACAACCACTCTATCTTCTTGAAAGTAGGAGCTATCTACAACTCAAAGCACAATGTGAAAGACACAAAAAGGATAGGTTCATGAGTACTGAATTCTCAGTGAAGCAGAAGATCAAGTCAAGCACTGCAGGTGACAATAGCAGCATGAGAAAAATGCAAACACTAGATTCCAGGAAAGGCAGAGGAAGGTGGAGGTAAAATGGTGAATAGAAGTTGCCTAAAAATTATTTTACAGAAACGTGAAATTTGTAGTTAGGTGTCCCCCATCAACCTTACCTTGAAAAGGCAAGGGATACAATGTCTGGAGAAAGTGAACCAGCACAATCTAAACTCTAAGATATCAGATACACAGAAAGCTAAATAAACAGGGAAACAAACTGAAGCCAGAAGCCTATATTAGGAAAGCTACACACACCAACCTTACTGCCTTTATCCACCCTCCAAACCAAGGCTAAAAACCAGCTGAGTCAGCCTTCTTCCCCGACTGCTCCTTACACTATGTAAAGCAATATGCTCCAATTAAAACAAAAACACCCAGGAAACAGTATGTAATCACAAGAGATGGAAAAACATTCGCAAGTAAATAGTGACAGCAGTTAATATGCCAACAGAAAATCTCAGAGAAAAGCAACCTAAAACAGGACAATAAAGGGTTCCAGTTGCACTGTTATCAGAAAAAAGAAAAATCAAGAGATTTTATGATGCTTTTACCCTGAAAAACTGTAGTGGCTTTGATTTTGTACAACTATTAGGAGTGGAAAGAAAGGATGAGAGTCAAAGAAAATCAAGTGAATAAATTACGAAGACTCTAGGAAAACCAAACATTTGCACAAGACGAAAAGCAACCATCATTACTACCTCAGGAGTGAACAATGTCTCTATACCCAAAACAGTGAAAACACTGACTGCAGATTTAACTAAAAAGTCCAATAGGGCCAGCCAAATAGCTAGGAGGATTAAAGCACCTACCTGCAAGCAGGCACAGAGGCCAGGGTGTCCCCTCCCCCCACATACACTAAAACAGCAATTGAGACTGGGCGCGGTGGCATGCACCTGTAACCCCAGCACTTAGGAGACTGTAAACAGGCAGATCACTAAGAGTCCAATCTAGTAGTGAGACCCTGAACACCCTGTAGACCCCTAAAATACAAAAAAAGTACAAAAAAATACAAAAAAAAAAAAAACCAATCAACAATCACTTTGGAAAGCAAAGAGGGGGAAGAGGAGTGAGCTAGAAAAAGTTTTCAATAATATGCCATCAGATAATTTCTATCATTGGTGATCAACAGACAGTAGCAAATTCACATTTACAAATAAAAACACACTGCTATCTTTTGCGCCATATTATTTTTAAATTAAGGAAGAAAAAAAAATTAAAGATGCTAAAGGGTTTAGAGTACGTGCTTCCTGGACATCTTAAAGGTAGGCTGTTGCCAAGTGATGGCTGCTCAATGAAAGCCAGATTGGCTCATCTGCTTGGGGACCGTGTACAACAGCAAAATAGTTGCGACAGAGATTATATAAGGTGCAAAGGCTAAAATATTTACTACCTGGCCCTGCACAAGGAAAAAAAAAATCAAGCCTGCTTTAACCCATGCATAACCATTCAATGGTTCAGAAAGGGTGGCCCAGCTCTACATTATGGACATAACTCTTCTAGACATTTGTTTTCACTTTTTTGAATGTTAACACATTCTAAGTAAAAAAACATTTACAATCAGAAATCCATCTTTTGGCTCTCTTAAATCACAAATGAGAAACCTAGTGTGTTTTAAGGTCTTTCAACTTTTCTCTTTCTTTCCCTAATATACCTTTATCTGTAATGAGTGCCTTAAACTTTACTTTTCTCTTCTTTCAGAATATGAGAGCACATCATACTCCTCTCCTTTTTGCTTCTTCCCTTTCACATCTATTTGAGATTTCAAAGTTGAAAATATTTACATTCTTTTCACTAATACTAAGTGTGCTTTCTCCTAATTTGATTCCAAAATTTAAAAGCTGCTACACAATACTGACAATTATTGCAACATTATCACTTTACAAAGCAGAAGACAAAGCCTATTTGATTCTTTCAGACTAGGGAAATGATTAGCTTCCTCCATAGTGTAAAACTGCATAGAATTTCAAGAAGAAACTTGATTTTATAGATTTTTTATAGATTTTTATAGATTTATGCCATCGTCTTCAATGAACATGCATATAACAAAGGATCACATTCATTTTTCTTCCATAGAGAAAAAAAACCAGTCTTAACTCTCATTATACAAGCATCACTAAGCATTCTGAAATTTTTATTGCCCTTTCACATGCTGAAAGGTAGAGTTCAGAAATCTATAAAACTTGTTAACATCCCACTTTAAACCAAACCTTACTTACTATGATCACATGAAAAGCACAGTATAAAATATAGAATACTTCAGATTCTGTGATAGGATTGCTTTTTGCAATTTTGACTTACACAGTAACACCCATACACTATCTGAAGATGTAAGAGACTCCATTATAAAACATTTGACAGACAAGCATAGCGGTGCATGCCTCTAATTTCAGTACTCGAGTGGCTGAGGCAGTAGGATCACCATTAGTTTGAGGTCACTTGGGCTACACAATGATTTCCAGGCTAGCTTAAACTGAGACCTTGTCTCAAAATTAAATAAATTAATTTAATTAAATATTTAACAAAGATAAAAGTATGGTGAAGAAATAGGTGAAAAAAGTACTGATTTTGAGAAACATTTAAACAATCCAGATGATGTGTAGCAGGCAACTAAAAATGAAAGAATGGCACTCAGAAGGGAACAGACTCAATTGTTTAAAAAATGTATAGAGATAAGACTTGGAATCAAAGAATACATAAAATACCTGAAAAATTAGTGTTAAAAAAGAACAAATATATAAGCATTTGTCCAATTACTTATTACCTTATATACCTAGATCCAGAGATTATAGTTATGAGTGCAGAAAAGAGCATAGTCCAAGCTGATTAAAAAAAATAGAAGAGAACAGAAAAAGGTGGGGAAACATTCAATGAGAAATATAGGAAAGAAATAACAGTACATGAAGCAGATTCACAGAGCTGCACAGGAAATTAAAAAACCATTAAAAGCTGGCAAAATCATTTGAATGAAAGTGAAGATTGACTTTCAGACCTTGAAGACATCATTGAAGCTAGTGAAAAGGTAAGGAAAGATCTCTTAAAAATAACTAGGATCTAAGAAATAATAATTCAACAGCTGCAAGACCATGCAAGGATTAACAACATAAGAGTAACAGGAATCAATGAGAAAGAAGGATCTAAAACAAATGACATAAAAACAATATGGGCAAAAGTAAAGAACAAAAAAATTTCCAAAATGTGGAGAAGCAATCTAGGTAACTGAGGCACACAGAACTCCAAATAATATCAACCCAAATGAAACTACACCCAGATATATAATAACAAAGATCCCAGAAATTCAGCACAAGAACAACATATAAAAAGCCACTGAGAAAAGAAAAATATCACATTTAAAGGAAAACACATAAGAAAAATAGCAAATTACTCCTCACAAATTATCATGCCAAAAAGAGCACAGAGGGAAGTATTTCAAGCCCTACAAGAAGATAAATCCCAACTCACAAAACTATACTCTGCAATACTCTTTCAAGTTTAATGGAAAAGTAAAATATTTCCAAGAAAAAGAACAACTAAAGATATTCATGACAACCACACCAACCCTATACAGACTACTAAACAATATTCTAGAAAAGGGTCAAAATAATCACAATTCCATAATGATAGCAGAAATAATCCACCAAACACTGGAAAAAAATAGGGAACTAACAACAGGAAAATAACATGACAAACATAAGTCAATAGATATAAATTATAAGCACCAATGCACATGGACTTAATTCATCATTTAAAAGACACAGATAAGAAACAAAATTTAACAATATAACATATACAAGAAACATTTAACCCAAAAAAAATTCATAGGCTGAAAGTCAAAGGACAGAAAACAATATTACATGCTCCAGGACCTCATAAAAAAGCAGGACTAGCTATGCTGTTCACAGACAATTTGAACTTCAAATCAAGAATGATCAAACAAAATAAAGAAGGTCACCATATACTGATTAATGGAAAAATTAAAGAGGAAGCAGAAACAGTCATAAATATGTATGACCAAATATGGGAGCACCCAACTGTATAAGGCAAATTTTAATACACATGAAAAATCTAATAATTAAAAAACCTAATAATCAATATCACAATCATTTTAAAGGAGAAGTGTTTGTTGAAAGTATGAGAAGAAAAAAAGGGGAACTGGGGAATAGCTCAGCAATCTAAGTGCCTGCCTGGAATAGTCCAAGTGCCTGCAAGAATTAGGGTTTGATCCCAGGTTTGATCCCTGGGACTGCATGCTATGCTGGCCGTGGAACCCCAGGCATGCAGAGCCAAGCCAGCACCAAAACCAGGCATGGTGACACATGAATGTAAAAATATCACAATATTAATAGGGGACCTTAATACCCCTTATCTCAGAAAGATAGGTCAAGCAGACAAAAAGTTAGCAAAGACGTAGCAGAATTAAACCTTTGAGCAAATAGACTTAATGGACATATACAGAATGTTCCATCCAACAACATCATAATATACATTCTTTTCAGCTGCACATGGGGTGTTTCCTAAAAAACAGACCACATGCTAGTCCACAGATCAAGGTTAAGAATATGCAAAAAAACAGAAATTATCCCATGCATATTATGTGACCACAGGGCAAAGAAGAAACCACAAAAACCCCATACATATACGGAAAATAAATAAGCAACCAATGGTTACAGGTTCAAACACAATTTACCAGAATTGGTGGGATGCAATGAAAGCAGTACTCAGAGGAAAATATCTAGTGGTGAACTCACACATTGGGAAAACAGAACAAGAACAAAGAAATACCCTAAAGTTTCACCGTAAGCTAACAGAAAAAGAAAAGCAAACCAAGCCCAAAGTCCAAAGTAGGGAGGAAATTATAAAGAATAGAGCAGTAACTAATATAATTGAGACAAAGAAAGTAATACAAAAAATTAATCAAAAAGCCAGTTCTTTGAAAGATTAAATAAAATGGATAAAACCCTAGGCAATCACCTCAAAAAGAGGAAAGAAAAACTCAAATTTAAGCAATAAGGAATGACAAGAGAGAAATTACTACAGATCCTATGTGAAAAATCAGGTCATTAATAGCTATTTTGAAGATGTTTACTCTCACAGAATTGAAGACAGAAAAAATGGACAGATTCCTAGATAGGTGTAAATTACCAAAACTGAGTCAAGAAGATATAAAAAATCTGAATAACCTAATATCAGCCAATGAAATTGAAAATGTAATAAAAAAAAAACTTAAGGAAAAGCCCAGGTCCTGTTGTATTCACACCTGAAGTCTAGAAAAAATTTAGAGAAGATTTCATCTCAATAATCCTCAAACTCCTCAATGAAATTGAAAGGTAAGTAATACTCGCAAATTCATGCCTGGAGGCAACTATTACATGGAAACCAAAACTAGAGAAACATTCAAACAAAAAAGAAAATTACAAGCCAATGTCCTCCATAACCATAAATGTAAAAATCCTCAATAAAATACTAGCAAATAAAATGTAGCAAATAATCAAGATGATTATACACCACGACCAGGTAGGATTCATCCCAGGGATGCAAGAATGGTTCAACATACACAAATCTATAAATGTAATACATTATATCAAAAGATCCAAATCCAAAAACCACATGATCATCTCAATAGAGGAAGAAAAGGCTTTTGACAAAATCAATCACTCATTCATGATCAAAACCCTAAAAAAATTGGAAGAGATGGCCTATGCCTCAGTCTGATAAACGCCATCTATGACAAAGGAACAGCCAACATAATTTTAAATGGAGAAAAATTGCAAGCTTTTACTCTCAAATCAGATACAAGAATGTCCTCTATCACCACTCCCATTCAATACAGATCTGGAGTCATTAGCTCCAGCCATTGGACAAGAGAGACAAATAAATGGAATAAGAATAGGTAAAGAAGAAGTTAAACTATTATTATTTGCAGATGACATAATACTCTCATTGGAAGAACCAAAAAACTCCACCAAGAAGCTCCTAGATTTAGTAAATAAATTCAGTAGCATAGCAGGATACAAAGTCAATACCCAAAAATTAATGGCATTC
This sequence comes from Ctenomys sociabilis, assembly GCA_004027165.1. NCBI lineage: Eukaryota > Metazoa > Chordata > Mammalia > Rodentia > Ctenomyidae > Ctenomys > Ctenomys sociabilis. The sequence goes on from PVKA01020052.1 coordinate 30,581, forward strand.
TTCTAAATAGATAACAAAGTCACACAATACATACTTCTCATAGGAAGATATACAAATGTCAAATAAATACATAAAAAAAATGTTCACGGCACTGGCCATTCAAGAAATGTGAATTAAAACAACATAGAGATACCATCTTACCCCAGAGAGAATAGCTATTCTAAAGAATCAACCAATAACAAATGCTGGAGCAGCTATGGGGAAAAGGAACCCTTCTCCACTGTTGGTGGGAATATAGACTAGAACAACCACTATGGAAATCAGTGTGGAGACTCCTCAAAAAACTAGGACTGGAAATCCCATTCAATACAGCTATTCCCCTTCTGGATAATTTCCCAAAAGAACTGAAAACATCATACCACAGTGATAAATGTGTACCCATGGTTATATCAGCACAATACATCATAGCCAAATCCTGAAAACCCATCACCTGAGGAATGGATGAAAAAGATGGTATTGTTATACAATGGAGTGTTACTCAGCTATAAAGAAAAACAAACTTGAATCCTTTATAGGTAAGTGGCTGCAACTAGAGGCTATACTCATAAGTGAAATAAATCAGACCCACATGCATAATTGTTGTATTGTCTCCTCAGTGTAAGAACCTGAAAGAATAAATAAAACCTGAAAGCTATTATAGATATAATAAAACAGAAAGAAACTTAAGGATTAAATAATGAAGATGAAAGGAAGGAGAAAACAGGAAAAAAGGAATGAAAAAACATGCAATTTTATATAGGATGGCTGAGATGATTGAAGTAATAATTTTCATCAGGTCTTTAAAAATAGAAGTTAATGTGTAGAATTTTCATTTCAACTTACTGAATGCTGATATCTGCAATCTAAGCAATTATGTTAAAGACAGCAACATGTAATACAAAAACCGTGCTTGAATACCTCTCATCTTGGTCTTGTAATGTGCACAGTTTCTAATGCCTTATCAATTATTATTATACTATCTTAAAATAAAATTGAGAATAAAAACAGACAAGAAAAAAAATTTTTAAACAAGCATTAATATTCAATTATTTGTCCAATCTTGCATAACTATATGTGTTAATTTGAGCAACAGATTGGATGACAAAAATAGGTAACAACCATTATTAAATAATTATTCCTATTTTGAAAATCTGTAATATAACTATTGTTGTATGTTACCCTGTTTCTGTCTTTCTTTTGGCTATTTGTTTTTACTCTTCAAAATAAAATAAAGTTAAATTGAAAAAAGAAAAAAGTTAAGATTTATTGTTAATGTTCAATTATGTGACCAATCTTCCATACCTATATCTATTAGTCTGTTGCTCAGATTAACAGATAAAAATACACGACAAACACTGTTAATTTTCTGTTCTTGTTTTGAAAATTCTGAATCATATGTGTTGTTGTTTATTGATCTGTTTGTTTTTGCTTTTCTGTTTTTTCTATTTAAAACAATTTTTTTTCCTGTATTTAGGACAGGTTCTAGAGAGTCTATGGGACTCACTACGTAGATCAGACTCACAGTGATTCTCCAGTTTTTCAGCCTCCCAAGTGCTGGGATTACAGGCGCATGCCACCACACCCAGTCTCAGTCACCATCCCAGAGTGGCCCATTGGTGGGGGCGGCACAGCATGGCACGATGGAGATCAAACCCAGCCGCTATGCTCTGCTTAAGAAGATGCTTTAATCTGCTGGCCTATCAGGCCGGCCCAAAATAAAATTTAAAAAAAAACAGCTTTATGCTGTTTACAAGGACAAATTCATGGTCAAAATATTATAGACAGCTAAATTAGGTAGGAATAATAAGCTATGAGACAAACCTGGACCCTCAAGGGAGCCAGTACAAACAATAAGAACATACTACAAACTGTGACAAGAGGCCCATTCATTGAAGATTATACCTTAACAACTAGACATACATACCTTCCCAAGGGATAAAAATATATTTTAGTTGAGATTACCTGATCTGAAAAGTCTAGATAGGAATCAGCCACTTTGGTTAGTGACCTGGACCTCCTGACTCATCTTTTCCAATAAGGGTCTTCATTCTTTCCATGTATACTTTCTATATGATCTGCTCCACCATGAATCAATGTTACCTAAGCAACTATACTGTTATTGGTTGGTCATGGTTTTGGCCCACATTGTACCCACCTCCATAATTTTGTTCTACAAAACTTTCTCTGTAAAGCAGTTGTCAGCAACCCATTTTCCAGGTCTCCTCCTGTTTCTCTCAGGTACTCTCTCCCTCAATAAATTTTTCCTTCTCTTAAACTCTGCTGTTCCTTAGAATTCATTCTTTGACTTTGGGGAACATGAACTCTTGAGTTTATCTGGAATGACTGGTTGGGAGTTACATTTATTTCCCTTCTATCATTTGTAGGTACAGTGTCAAAAACTCTAAAAAAAAGTTTGCAACCTTATACATATTGCCCAAGGTATTCCCACAATGCCTTCCGAAACCTCTAATATGTGATAAGAAGTACAACAATCAATTCCAATGCCAAAGCACATCTATTCTAATAAATTTCTAGCTCAGCCTTGTGAGAATATATGTGAAAATTGCCAGCTAGAGATTATAGGCTTATTCACCAAAAAAGGGTCATCCATCTAATGCATTTGCTTTATAGACAAATACACTGAAGCCCCAATTAAACTTACTCCCTCAGGTCACAATATTAGCCACAGAGTCAAGATCACAGCATAATTTTCCCAAGTTTTGGTCTGGTGAGCTGGTGTTTGATCAGTGTAAAACAGGAAGGCACACATGCATGCATAATGAGAATGAGTGGAATTCTTCACCCACTGGGAGAGGCATGTGGCTCACTCTCCCTAAAATAAGGAAGTCTACTTGTGCATGTGAGGCCACACCCCTAAACCAGCTGGCACCAAAGAGTTATGCCAGAAAGAAAACACCCTTGCTTCCCTGGGTCCTTTTAACAGGAGCCCAATAGGGTACTGCCTTTGAGAAGGTCAAAAGCCACAATCCACTTTTCAAGGCCATCTGAACACTCTAATAACAATATGCAAATATAGTTGAACCATTTGTTAATGTTCTAAAATGCAGACATTCTGTAGTTTCTGTATAGCCCAGGTGTTTTGTTTTGTTTGTTTGTTTTTCTTTTGTTTTTCTTTTTTTTTTTTTTCAGTTCAGGATCGGATTTAGGACCTTGCACTTGCCAGGCAGGAGCTGCAGCCACTGAGCTATCTCCCTGGCCTCCCAGAATTCTGTAGTTTCTAAGTAACTGTAAAAGCCCTGGATTAAAGAGCAAACTATTAAGAAAGAGAGAGAGAAAGAGAGAGAGAGAGAGAAGGAGGAAGAAAAGGAAAGAAGGAAAGAAAGAAAAAAGAAGAGAAAATCAAAGCCACAAACATGATTAACTTACTGCAGGATTCACTCCCTAAATTCTTAACATTCCTAAAAGAACAAACATTTTTCTCCGTAGTCTTCTTGATGAGAGCAATGGATTTGCTAAAGCTGAACTTAGTTAATACTCACATAAAATATTTACATTTACCAAAGTTCCTATTAAATGCTAGGTTTTTAAGCAACATATTCAATAAACACAGTGAAAAATTAGATTAAAAAAGGGGAGGGAAGGAGAAGCCGAAGATTATTCCTCTGACTGCCTTATATTAGCTCATCCAATATGCATTTGCTAATGAGTACAGGAGACAAATTTTTGGCACTTCTGCTCTCTGACATGCATGTATCTAACAGAAAACTATTGTCAGGAAATACACACAGAGGAATAAGCCCTGCTAATGAGTCCAGATTCTCAAAAGCAATTTGCCTATAAGTTCTTAAATATGAATGTTTCCAGAGTCAAAATGTACTTTGTAGAATTTCTTAAAACCTAGTCAGTTTTTAAATCTGAAAATAAAAAGTGCTTTCATAGTACATGCTTTTGCACATTGAATTATCACTCACAAACACAATGCCCAACAGGAAATTCAATATTTAATGCCTTAAAGCAATGTTAATAAACGACTGACTTTTAGAAGAATAATAAGCCTGTATTCATATATACCTCAGCTGCCCAGAATTTTATTTGGTTTATATTACTTAGAGATTACAACCTCTAAAATTCATCTGCTACCTGCAAACAGATGCTCCTTGATGAAAAGAATACAGGTATTCCTCCAATACATGAAAAGAAGTCTAGGCTTTAATTGATGTTTTATTCCATATTCAATTATATAACACTAGACATTCTCTGCTTAGTCATCTATTTTTGAAATATGAATTAAGAGACCTATCCCTTGCATGAATAACCAATGTATAAGTGAGCTGTTATTATAGACAGCTAAATTAGATAGAAATATTGTAGTAGGCAGAATAGGTAGGGATAGACAGATAGGAATTGACCCTGGAAAGGTCTACTCAGGAGCCAGCTGTAGTAGAGGCACATTCATATGTTCCCTTAGGGGTAACTAAGGATGACTATTTAGACCTTCTCTAAATAGGCATCATTCTGCTTAGGGGGAACCAAAGGTTTTTAACCCACCCCTCCCAAGAAACTCCTTTTCTTTCCTTTGTGCAACTTGCTACATGGCTTGCTTCCTCATTCAATCCCCATTTTATCAGTATCACTCAAGCAACTGTACTTATAATCTTATTGGTTGACCATAGTTTTATCTTATTTCATACCCATCCTGTGATTTTTCTACTGGATCAATATTGACTAAGAGACTATACTTGTAATCTTATTGATATACGGTTCTGTCCACCTTGAATCTACTTCACCTTACGGCTTTGCTCAAAAAAGGACCTTTAAGGCTGCTTTAATAGCTCAGCAGATTAAAGTGCTACAAGCAGGCTCAGGGGCCTGCTGTGCGGGCCCTGGCCCTGGGGCACACTGAGACAGCAATTGAGACTGGGTGGGCTAGCACTGTGATGTTAGCCTATAATCCCAGCTCTTGGGAGGCTGTAAACAGTGGAATACTATGAGTCCAATCTAGTAGTGAGACCCTCAACACCCTGTAGATCCTTTCCTAGATTACAAAAAGAAAAAAAAAATTTTTTTAAAAGCACCCTTGAGAAGTGGGTCTATAGGAATCTACTTTCTAGGCCTCCTAGCCCTCTTACAACTTTTCTCTCAATAAATTCTTCCTACTCTTAACCTCCATTGTTGCTAGAATTCTTTTCTTGGTTTTAGAGATACAAACTCAGTGTTTAAGACATTTAGCAGGTTGGGAGTTTCTTTCCTAATTATCCTATTAGACAATAATGGACTAAGAGTATATATCGAAGCCACAATGTAAGCCTCAGGTCTTGAGTTAAATAAAAATTTCATCCAATTAAGGGTCCTACTGTTGTAGGCAGCACAATTAGATAGAAATATTATAGGTAGTCAGATAGGGCAAGGCCCTCAAAGAGCCAGCATGGAAAACAAGATGCCTTGCAACTGTGAAAAAGACAAGACACTACCACTGCTCCCCAAAGATAAGTATCCAGGATTGATAATCACCTCCAGGAAGTCAGGAAGAGTCACTAATCCAATCCAACAAGATAAGGGTCTGCTCTATATTCTTGCCCACTTGCTATTTGACTCGCTTCCATATTTGGGTCAAATGTAATCTTACTGGTTGACCATAGTTTTGTCCCACCTCATGTGAGTTTCCATGTTTTCCACCTTAGATCTTCCTGGTTTTGTTCTATAAAACTCCCTAGAGGTTTGGGAATATAGCTTAAGGGGTACAAGCACCTGCCTGGCAAGCATAAGGTCCTGAGTTCAGTCCCTGTTACCACAAAAAAAAAATCCCCAGAAAAGACAGATTCCTGGGCACCCTGCACAGGTCTCCTTTGCTCCTTCTCTCTTGGACAGATGCTTTCTTTCCCCAATAAACATATTCTGCTTGTAATCTCCATTGTTCTTAAAATTCATTCTTTAGTTTTAGAGAACACAAAGTCATTCCAGGTATCTTTCAGGTTGGGAGTTTCATTCCCCTATATCGTTGTCTTTTAATAAGACAAGTTTATTGAAAAAAATTATTACATTTTGTTTCTCATATGCTACCCACTACGTACACTTTAAAAAATGTGTTTCACAATTTCAGCAATGCACACATACCAAAAAGTCTCTTAACTAAATCATAAGGGCAGAAGTTCATACTAAAATAATAAAACTATATATGATAGAACCAGAAAATGTATAATTATCAAATTTATAAATCATGATTTAAAAAAAAAGGCTACCATGTACAACACATTGTTTTCCTGATAATGAACTTAAGCCTTACACTACTTACTAATAAGTACTATGAACACTTTTATACAAAGGAGAAAAATAGGGTTCAAAGAGGCAGCATACCTAATATAAGGTCAAAGAGAGCAAGTGCAGGAATCACACTATGTCCACATGCTAAACACTTCAAACCCTCCCACCTGCCTTCAAAATCAAAACCAACTAAATAATTGAAATAACTTCCTTCAGCCGTTAAAATAAGTATGAGTTAAACTGCCAGAAGTGTGAGTGACCTTAATACTCATATTTCTTGGCATAAATGCAAATTTAGTGAATACCTGTAGATACTAACTGTGCAACAAAGGGACAAGGGTGATATTCTCAACAACCAAATATTAAAACTCAGTGGAAGTGTATGTTAATGTTGAATGCCAGGACAGATGGAGATAAGCAAGAAGAAATGTGCAAGCAAGAATTGAAATCAAACCAGAGGTAAAGGTAATCAAAGTTAAAGCCTAAATTAAATTCACACTGTATAGTGGTAAACTGGGACAAAGAATTACCAAAATATGGCAAATGTCACAATGTTTATTTACTCAGTTTTAGTGTTTAGATAAAGGGAGGAAATGTAGCACAGTCTGGCTTCATGGTATAGAACAGGATTATGGTATGAGAATAAATCTGAGCATAGAAGGTAGGGGTTAAGAACACATAAAATAGGGCCGCAGTTCTTAAAAAACTGGCTCAGTGAATTTTGGGGTTACCAAAGATCTTTTCTGGGCATTAATGGGCAAAGCTATTTTTATAATAATAATTTCACATATTTCACAATATTTCCCTTATTCGCTCTGTTGCCTTTTGACCACTGGTGGCAAAGAATGATGGAATGTTAACACAAATAATGAGACACCAGACTATACAGTCATTTTATTCTTTAACATTGCCCATTTTCAATTCTAAACAAAAGCAAAAAGCTAAGCACTTGCATTTAAGAAGATTTTCAGAGAAGCAATAAAGATTGTAAATGTCAGCCATTGAATTTATGTCTTTTTAATATTTTATGTGACAAAACAAGAAGTAGGAATAAAGCTCCTGTGTATGATGATCCTGATGTAGAAGGCAGGGTGTGGAAAGCTGCCTGGAGAAATGGGCGGGCCTTGTCATTGTCAAGATCCCAGGGTATCAGCAATACCAGATGATTCTCTGGACCTGGGATATAAACCTAGAGGCTTCTACCAACTGTGAACAATGTAAAGGAGACCAGGAGATACTGTTACGATTGCTCACAGCAGCCACTCTGCATCTTCTGGACTGAGGGCCCTTTCATTTTTGTTTTTATTCTTTCTTTTATTCTACCCTTATGCCTTCACCCCTCATTTTTCAAATAAATTTTGGCACTGTTTTTGGCTTATCTCATCTAAATCTTTGTTTGAGGTAAGAAGGACCTGAAATACTTTTGATTAGGAAGCCATTTTTAAAAGAACTACCCCACAACAGTTCTGCAAAGGAAAATACTTGGAACAATAAAGTTAAAAACGAAAGTAGCTCTATTTTCATGGAATGCCATCTTTACTTGAACAAATGAAGGCTAGACAAACTAATTTTTTAGACTTTTGTATTTGGCAGACATATTCTTAAAAGTTAAAAAAAAAAGACTGTTGCTTCAAGGAAAACTATATTTTCCATCAATAATAAAATTCAGATGAAAATTAGAATTTGAAAGAATTTTTAATTTCCATAGTATTATAGCTTTCTACTGCTTAAAGACCTTTCTGATCAGTTTAGTGGTACTGTTAATGAATATGGTGATTCAAGCACCATGTGATAAAATGTGTCAACACTAGAAAGAATTGTGTAAACACAGGAGCACCAAATTATGTAAAACAAATCTTAAGGGACATGAAAAACTTAATGTCTAAGAACACAATCTTAACAGGAGATCTTAACACACCCTTATCTCAAAAAGATAGGTTACCCAGACAAAAAATTAGCAAGGAAGTAGCAGAACTGAACAAGAGCTTGGAACAAATGGACCTGGTGGACATATACAGAGTATTCCACCCAACCACAGTTAAAAACACATTTTTTTCAGCTGCACATGAGTCATTTTCCAAAATAGACCACATACTAGTCCAGAGGTCATGCCTAAGTATATGCAAGAAAATAGAAATTATCCCATGCATACTATCTGACCACAATGCAATGAAATTGGAAATAAATGATAAAAGAAACCAGAAAAACCCACTAAATTCATGGAATCTAAACAACACCCTACTCAGCAATCAATGGGTCGTAGAAGAAATTCAAAAAGAAATTCAAAAATATCTACAATTCAATGAAAATTCAAGTACAACTTACCGGAATTTATGGGATGCAATGAAAGCAGTTCTTAGAGGGAAAATAATAGCTATAAACTCACACATTAGGAAAACAGAAAGGGAACAAATTAGTACCTTAATGTTGCACCTCCGAAAACTAGAAAAAGAAGAGCAAACAAAACCCAGAGCGCAAAGACGGAAAGAAATCATAAAGATTAGAGCAGAAATTAACTCAATTGAGATGAAAAAAACAATTCAAAGAATCCACAAATCAAAAAGTTGGTTCTTTGAAAAACTAAATAAAGTTGATAAGCCTCTTGCCAACCTCATCAAAAAGAGGCAAAAGAAAATTCAAGTACAAGCAATAAGGGATGAAAAGGGGGAAATCACCACAGACCCAGTGGAAATTCAGAAGATTATCAATAGTTACTTCGAGAATCTTTACGCTCACAGAATAGAAGACACAGAAGAAATGGACAGATTCCTCGAAAGGTACAAATTACCAAAACTGAATCAAGAAGATATTACAACTCTCAATAAGCCAATAACAGCCAACGAAACATGAAACATAATAAAAAGCCTACCGACAAAGTCCAGGGCCTGATGGATTCACAGCTGAATTCTACAAGAAATTTATAGAAGATATAATCCCCACACTCCACGAACTCTTCCACGAAGTTGAAAAGGAAAAAGTCCTCCCAAAATCATTTCTGGAGGCAAGTATAATACTCATTCCAAAACCAGGGAAAGATACAACCAAAAAGGAGAACTACAGTCCAATCTCCCTCATGAATATAGATGCAAAAATACTCAACAAAATCCTCGCAAATAGAATACAGCTAATCATCAAGAAGATCATACACCATGACCAGGTAGGATTCATCCCAGGGATGCAAGGATGGTTCAATATTTGAAAATCTATAAATGTAATACATTATATTCATAGGCTGAAATCTAACAGCCACATGATCATCTCAATTGATGCAGAAAAAGCCTTTGACAAAGTCCAACACTCATTCATGTTCAAGGTCCTACAGAAAATTGGAATAGATGGACTCTATCTTAGCTTGGTAAAAGCTGTCTATGACAACCCAAAAGCTCATATAATCCTAAATGGGGAAAAACTGAAATCTTTTACTCTTAAATCAGGTACAAGACAAGGATGTCCTCAATCACCCCTCCTATTCAATATAGTGTTGGAATCCTTAGCAACAGCCATTAGAAAAGAGGCCGGCGGTATAGCTCAACGGACTAAGCGCTTGCTTAGGTAAGCGTAGGAACCAGTGTTCGATCCTTGGTTCCCCTAGCCGCGCCGGCCCCGCCTTCGGGTGCGCTGAGCCGGCGATGCAATCCGGGCGCGGTAGCGCGCGCCTGTAATCCCAGCCCATGGGAGGCAAAAAGCAGGAAGATCACTATGAATGTGGGTTGCATGCATAGTGAGACCCTGCACCAAAAAAAAAAAAAAAAAAAAAAAAAAAAAAAAAAAAAAAAAAAAAAAAAAAAAAAAAAAAAAAAAAAAAAGATAGAAAAGAGGTAGAAATAAAGGGAATAAGAATAGGAAAAGAAGAATTTGCAGACGACATGATACTTTACTTGGAAGACCCCAAAAATTCCACCAAGAAACTACTAGAACTGATACAGAAATTCAGTAGCATAGCAGGATACAAAATCAATACACAGAAGTCAATAGCATTCCTCTATACAGATAACAAACACACTGAAAGGGAAACTATAGAAACAATACCTTTCACAATAGCACCGCAGAAAATGAAATACCTTGGAATTCACTTAACCAAGGAAGTCAAAGATCTTTTCACGGAAAATTACAACACCCTAAGAAAAGAGATTATGGAGGATTTCAGAAAATGGAAAGATATTCCATGCTCCTGGATAGGAAGAACCAACATCGTGAAGATGGCCATACTCCCAAAATTGCTGTACAGATTTAATGCAATCCCTATCAAACTGCCACCAACATACC
>PVKA01020053.1:0-41058 GCA_004027165.1 Ctenomys sociabilis
AAAAAAATTAATGTACATGAAGGAGAGGTGGAAATATCTTCCACATTAGAAGAACCAGGGATGGGAATCTCTCAGGAGAGGACCATCATCCTTCTAAGAAAGACAGACATTATCCTTGATTTCAGGTCACAGTTTCCCTCTTGCTATGTATTTATTTACTCCTTAGTTCCTTAATAACTACAATGATGGAAGAATTAATTTTTTTTTTAGTAAAGACAACAAATGGAAGATTTTTACAACTGATTTTTCTCTCATTCTACTTTTATAAAAATCATATGCTTAATCAAAAAAAGCTTTCTTACAGTCATATTTATATTATCAAAGTTAATTTTTTTAAATTTTATTTATTTAAAATTATGTATTTAGCACAGAGTCTCAGTTCACAGCTTGGACTCTTGGTGATCCTTCTGTTTTCAGCCTCCCCAACTCTGGGATTGCAGGCGTGCACCACTACACCCAGTCTCTGCTGCTGGCTCAGCATGCCCAGGAGTGGGGCTGGTGCACATAGGGATCTAACCAGGTCCCTAGGCTTGCCTAAGCAGGCACTCAGTCCCCTAAACGACATAGCTGGCCTTCAAAGTTATTTTTTAACATAATATCTGTTGGTCGTGAATAATGGAGATGCCAGAGTTACCAAAATATATGAGGGAAAGTGGCAAGGGATGTGCTGTCTGTCCCAGCATCACCCGGAGTTTTTTTTTTTTTTCTTTAAAAATGGATCAGCAAATGACTGTAGGCTGTGTGACTACAAATTTCAGAATTATATAAGTGCCCACAGGGTAGTAAGTAATATAATGGGATGCCTGCCCGTTACATTACTTGCTGTGCCTTTCTCCGCACTGGTCTCTTCTTCAGGGATAGCACTCTACCCTGAACTGCACAGAGCAATGAAACCCTTTCACCTTTCGCCTGTGCTTGTAGGTTGCCTTGGCCACCTGCGTGGAACTGAGCAAAGTGGGCCCTTTCAAGCAAAAGAGACTTGTGAATTTCTCAGTCACAACCACATGCATCTTACCATGCCCTGAGAGTTACTAGATCCTTTGTCTTTTAGGGGGTAAATAAATGAAATTTCATGCAGAGATTCTGCATGTCGGCAAACTTTTCATTTAGGGGAAAGGGTCACTGCATAAAATGCGAAGTCATTAGCTGCTGGCTTGATTAATCTTAGAAGCTTCCTCAGATGTTGCACTTTCGCTGTTGCTGAAGTGTCTGGGTTTCTAGGGAGCTCTGAGAACACAGGAGGGAGGTCTGGTAGCAAGGTCTGACCACTAGACTACTGGACCATTTTCAGGATCAATCACATACCTGCAACATGAAAGTAGGCTCTTTACGTCTCTTATATGTTACGGCTTACAAGACAAAAATCTTGTTAGACTTTGTCTCACAGTATTCAAAGTACCAAAGTTAGTAAGTGGACAAGAGCCCTGCTTTCAACGGCAATATAAAAGTGAGTTTATGCAAAACTTTCTTGCACTGTGTATGGAAAGCAAATAAATATAAATATGGTCTTCCTAGTTGGCACTTTTAAAGGAAAATTTATTATGGAAAATAATATAGTGATAGATGCTTATAACACTTTTCTGTTACATTATTGTTATCCACTCTAACTTTTTTTAAGATAAAAATGTGACAACATGGAATAAAATGAGGTGTGATCAAGATCTCTTAGGCATTAATCTACTTGAAAATAAACTCCATTAGATAACAGAAAAGAATTACAAGTGTAGAGCTTCTCATTGCACATAGACATTTTTGAACCTATGCTGTGGAAGGTACGGAAAGTCACTAGTTGATGACAGGCGTGCTCTGTAGCTTTTACAAGACTACTGTGTTAGCTATACTTTTCCGGGATATTGAATCTTTTCATCATCAGTGTAGTGCAGATAATCAAAAGTTCTTTACCTAGTGTGTTCTGTAACATTTTGAGAAATTCAGTGAATCAAATTCTCTGGGAATTAGGAATAATTTTCACTTTCAACATTTTATGCTAAAAGTCACTCTCATGTGAAATTTTTTTGCCCTGATTCAATAAGGAGAATCTCATCAGCATCATTGATTTTACCATCATCACCATCATCTCAGCCAATATAAGACATTTCAGGACCTCCATGCACCATTCTGGCTGTCTGGTCCTAGTGGGAATGGTGTCACCAGAGTTTTGCATTCTGATATAGATTATATCCCTTAAAAAACAGATTAGCAAAGTACTGGAGGCCAGAAGACTACTAATTTAGGAACTGTGCAAGTAAACACATGGCACTAAGAATGTCCACCACTGTATTGTATTACTTCTTATACCATTCTCTATATTGCTTTCTGCTGCAGGGCCAACAGTGAAGGAAAGAACAGGAAGTATGTGAAAGAGCCTTTTTAGCCTGTGTGTGAGTCAGCACTGCATGTTTTCTTATGTACATAGTCAGCAATTATCACACTTCACGATGCCTCTTCTTCTCCCTGGTCTTTATTTTTGCTGTGTTTCTCCAAGCACAAAATCAAAATGAACATGAATATAGTCAGAAGAAAATAGGAAGACACATGTTTTCAAAGCCTGAACAAAATTGGATGACAAAGTGAAGTACTGATAAGGAGAAAGGTACTTACTTCACATAAGTATCTACACAAATTAAAACATTGGAAGTTCTCTGCATAATTTTTAGAAAACAGGTAAATCCTGGGTTCCATATCCTATGAGTTCTTTTAGCGCATTTCTCCTTCTATAAAATTCCAATCTAAATTGTGTCCAGTGTGATCTCAGAGGTTTTTTGAAGTCACTGTCTATTTTCTCTACAATGCCACATGGCCTGGACTCCTATTGCGTCTATTCTGATAGGTGACAGATTATAGAGAGCTAATTTTAAAAATCTTCTACTGTAGGAAGCAAAACAAAATAAATATCCCATCCTCAGCACATTTGCATTGGCCCGATACATGAGACTGTCTTACTAATGAGGGCAGAACTGTTAACCTTAGGCAAGTGGTGTAACCCTGCCATTCCCAAGAGAAGTTCCTCTACTTACATAGCCACTTCTTCAACTATACTCAAAGGCCACTAGAGCAGATCACTTATTAGAGTGATCCTGAAGTTGTTAAGGCAGTGGCTGGAGAATAAGGAAAAGCCATCTTATGCTTTGTCATATTAATCAGTTATTTATTCAGCTCACACTAGATCCTCTTATGTACCTCAAATCTTGTTGCTTAAAGGTGTCATGTACATCTAGATTCATTAAAACAATCTTCCAGTCTTTAAATGTTCAATTTAAAAAAATCCCACTGTGAATTTAGGATACTCTTGCCTGTGTAATTTTTCCCATTCATTAACAGTAGCCTTAAGCACATCAACCAACTCCTCAGTCAGCAAATTATGTGGGGTGCTTAAGAATTTTACTTTCCCATTGTAATTTCCTTTAGAAACAAAAATGTGTCTGACATTGTCATTTGAAGTTCTCATACTGTTCTGTCTTTGAGGACCAATTGCAGTGTGTATTTTCACGAAGGATCTGTGGTCTAGGGTATGAGTAATGTTTTACGCAGTGGCTGTGTAGAGCAGCCATACTGAGATCCTGGCCCTCTTATAAGTGTCAGTCCCCTAGAAGTGATCCTTGCTTGCTATTTTACCATTTCTTTGTAATTCTTCAACTGGAGCCCTGATTCTGCACCCTTTCCAGTGGCTTCTTTCCTCTCCAATATGAAAAAAAATTCCTCAATATTATGTCATGGATCTCTTCATGATGCATAATATATAAATATCTTTGGCTGGAAACAGCCTGCCTGGTTTCACTGAAAGTCACTGGCTCACATAACAACAGGTATAGGGACTTAGTGGGAGGTGACAGCTATGGGCTTCTTCCTTGAAATCAACTTGGAGGAGCAATAATCTAAGACATTTCAACAGCATTTTCTTTTCCGAACTCACCTTCCTTCCTCTTCAGCAGGCCTTTCCACTACTAGAACATTCCAGTATTCCAGTGCCTAGTATTGCACATTTCAGATAAAATAGGCTTGATAAACACTGAGTGAACTAAATTTAATAAATGGGAGGAACTGCTCATTTGGGTCTGTAACACAAAATGGCCTTGGCTATTCTGTTTTGAAATATTTAGCAGTTCAGTTAAAAACGCCCCTGTGAATCTTTTATGACATCATTTATCTTTCTATTTCTTTTCAGCTTTAAATTGTGCTGCCAGATTTATTTGCTGTGGTATTAGGCTTCTATGGCTACCCAGTTCTAGTCCAAGTTTTCTAATGCAATTCAGTCTTTTTACTGCAAGATGCAGACTCAAATATTAAATCGAGACTTGCCATTAAGACTCCACATTGGTCTATGGGATGACAATTGAATTCAGCCTTTGGAAAGGAATCTGTATAAATGTGTCTTCTCTAATAACATTCAACCATCATTTCCTATCCTCCTCACTTCCTGTTATACTTTTAACAATGTGGACTCAAGACTTTCTAAGTAGCTCTCTTCTGGGCTACCACAACTCCTCATATTATGTTAACTTTACCCGCTGATGTTCTACTATCTGCTGACAAATAAGTTGTTGCCACAAATGCTGCTACTTTGCTATTTTTATTAAGAGCAGAATCTCATCAACAGAGTTCCAATTATAAAGGTAAGAAAAATGAAAAGATAATCAAACTTTGAAGTGAAACACACGTGATCAGGCCTGTCATCAAGGGCACTAATAATATATTGCATATGTATTTGTGCAGAGCAGGCCAGAAGTGCATTCCACATTATTAACATGGTTCTCTATCAGTCGCTCACAGTCTGGCAGCTGGAACCAGCAAGGTGTGGAATCAAGTTTTCTTTGCTGCTGAAAATGTAGCATCATGGCCCTCATAAAGTCCATTCTCTGCCGAAGGGGTCTTCTAGGCTCACAGCTGCTTGAAGAACAAAGTACGGCTTTGCATGAAATCTTTTCAAGCCATTTCTATCCCAGGCAGAGATGTTGCATTTTAAACACCACTGTACAAAGGATTGGAAATCCTTTCCAGAGTCAGAGCTCACTACAGAGAACAGGGAGAAGAACTATGTCACTACCAAAAGCAGCTGCACTGGCCCTCAGAAGACAATGGGCTGAATGGGTGCATGATGCTGTTGTCTCTCTGGTAGTGGGGAGCACAAGATCTGAAGATTCTCAGCTAGGAGCCAGCTGGAGTAGACAGGAATGAGAGCTTAGGATGGCCAAGTATAGTGAGCTCTTCATTTCTTTGAAGCATTCTCAAAATTCTCTGCAGTGTGTTTGGAAATGAAAATTGTAACAGCAGTCTTCACAAGATTTGATTTTGGTCCTTGGAGCAAATTATTGTCAAGAGGCCATTTTGGGTATGGATTAAAGCCCTGAGCACCAGAGACACATTGCCCCATGGAGTTCCATGGGAATTTTCTGGGATATCTCTATGATATCAGGTAAATTTTTTTTAACAATCTATGCTTCTTTATTTCAAATGTAATATGAGGATAACCTTAGTATGTGCTACACAGAGTTAAAAATAAATACATCAATTCTCACAAAGTACATAGCAAGCTGCTTAGTATGGAATGTACTTTTGGTAGAAATTATCAGAGTTCAGGAAAATTGGAGTTACTTTGATTTATCTGGTGATTGCTGTCAGTTCCTTATTTTTCCATGATGTTCAGTTGCATGGAAAAGAGGGAATGGGCCCTTGAGTCTACAGACTGACAGCTCTGCTGTACTTCTCTAAACTATTGGCTAGAAAGCACTGAGTTCAGCTGCCGAACTTCATGTAACATTATTTGAAGGGCCTTGTAAAAGTTGGGGGGCAATAAACTTGTGTGTCAATCTTGCTGGTATTCTTTCTTCAGAAACCCAGATTGATAAAGAAATGTATTGATGAGAGGCAGTACTCACTAAGTGCAAACTTTGACTCTGAAAAGAGAAGCTGAGGTGAGATATCTCTGTTTCAGTCCTACACCCGCATTTCCATAGCGGGCACGGTAACATGCTAGAGCTAAAGTGTGACAGTCCTTCAGAAAAGGTAGAAATCACATGGACCCCAGGTTCTTTTTGAATGAAAGGGAAAGAGAATTAAGACACTTAAGATAACCTGGGTATTGAGCTCTGACTTTGTTGTCTATGAGGATGATTACTCTTACATTAAACAAAGGGTTTCATTTTTGCCATAATATATTTTGGGGAGATAAGTTTGAAAATAACATTTTTTTTTTGCTCTTCTGTGCTTATGAGTGCTAGCCTTCTCGGCACTGATATTTAAGACAAGAACAACAAGTAGAAAAGGGTGAAGATCTTTCAACTCTTGGTTTAAGAGCATTCAGTCTATGACCAGTGGCACGAGGTCAGAAGTATCATGCAGGTGGCCATGGCAGCATAGGCACTTAGCTCACCACGGCCAGAAAGCAGAGCAGTGAGCAGAATGGTCCAGGGACCATGGTGGCCCTGAAGGCCAGGCTGCCATATGTTACCCAGACATGTCCAGAAGTCGCTTTGCTAATTCCCTCAGCTACTCCCAAGCCGATCAATTGACCCAAACAAACTTAAGCAATGCACCATCTATGCAATACGGATGTTCTCTTTGATCAGGAATAGAGCGTTTTGCTGGAGCATCATGGTATATTCATGCAATGTAAGATTCACTTCCCTTATCCATGGCATGCCTTATATCTGATTAGATAACTATACTGTGTATGGATATAATAACCCTAAGGGTAATGTAAAAAATATAATTAAAATGTCCAAAAATAAATAAAATACACAGTTCTGTTTGAGTGAAGAAAGAATTGAATCTCAAATATTTCATATTAACAGAAATTCTCCCAGTTTGGAGACCAGCTTTTTCACAAAGGATGGGAACAAGTGGGTAAAAAGAAATATTTTTCAGGATAAAAGAGTTCCCTTTAAGTGAAAACACAACAATCCAGGCAGACTTAGGAATTCCTTCCGCTTTTCAAAAGCCTCTCTTGGCTCCATTCTCTGCAGTGACAGCTCCCTCCTGACACTTTAGCCCCAGCCCTCCGGCATTAATCGCCCCTCTAGGCTTTATTTACTTTCTATCTTAGAAAAAAAGGAGTTGGGAAATAGAGTCCCTTTTCAGGTGTTCCTTTCTTGTGGATCACTCTGTAGATTTCCAACCCTATACTACCGGTCTCCCTTTTACCCTCCTCCACAAACCATGTGGAGGAGGGTAAAAGGGAAAATAAAGGGGAAGAGAAAAGTGGTTAAAAAATTAATTTAATATACTACACTAAAGATGCTGAAAAATGCATTTCCTTCGGAACCTCCACCACTGAGTACTGTGAAGTAGCATTTAGCTCTAATAGGGTTTCTGCTTCATCAGCTACAATAATTATTTTCCTTAATTTGCCTTGGACATTCTGTATAATGATCTCCATATGGGGGGCTTCTTTAGTAAGTGAAAACAAAAAGCAAGCACGTGATTTGCTTTGCCTCCTACATTTGCCATGTCTTCCTTTGCCAGACCTAAAACCTGTTTCACCCTCTGTCCGTCATCAGCATGAATTTTTGACATTACCACCATTTGTCTCCACCTCCCATCCCCAGTCCTCACTCCTAATCTAATTAGCAATTTGCCATCTCTACTCTTTTCTTAAAAAAAAAAAAAATAGATCAGCTTCCCTGCAACTTGTAAGAATATTCTGTCCCTTGCAAGAACCCCCAGAGATGTTGATCTTGTGAAAATGTATTATTTAAAAAATGATATTAAGTTCAAACCGTGATGTGTGTTTATATCTTTTTGATGTCTATTTTTGTCCCTTATTAACTATCCCTTTACCCTGTTTCTGTAAGAGTTGGCTACAGATTTTCAATTACACCCACTGGCGCAGCCAACCCGCAGGGAGGTTCTCAGCAGTGCCCTTGCACAACCAGCCCAGCAGACGAAAGGCAGATGGAAAATTCCAGGGGTTCTGATCTGAGCATTTAAATGATCATTTAATGTAACACAAATCTGCGAGATATGTATTTTTAGTTTCCTATGCAGAGCAATAGAACGGAGACAATGCAAAGGACCCTGGTGAGTGTGCTGCGCAGAAAAGGCTTTGGGGAAACAGTAGTCAGAAGAGAACAAATTTGGGGACACTCTGAGAATATCTCAGGAGTGCAGAAATGCTATTTATAAAAATTCTTGTCTAATAGCTGAGACTCTGCAAACTGCATTTATAATCACTGGTTTCTTTCTTCTTCTTTTTCCTCTTTAAGCACACATTTTGAGAAGGAAAAGTTCGATCCTAAAGGACTAAGGCCTTCAGGAACAAATTTATGACACTAAGAACTCTGCATCTGAAGAAGGTTCACTTGCACAGTGTTTTACATTACCAAATGTTCTACCATATGAATTATCAAATAAGACTGGGAAATTGGTTTATTAGTTTAATATTTAGACTACACTTAAAGATAACTTTAAAATATATGCATATTCTTCTCTGTCAGTAATCTCTATATCTCTGCTGTATAATAAATGATTTGCATAATTTAGAATTCTAGTAATGGACACTCTTCATGTTGTATTTTTGCATCTTAAGGAGAAGGAACCTTAATAATAACTGACATCTCTGTTGACTGACCAGCAAGTCCAGTACTATGTGACTATTCTTTGGCACATAGTCTAGACTAAAACAGCTGCTCTGACAGCCAGGACCGCCATTGGAAGGAAAGAAAAGCTTTCTATGTATAGAATCTCTGAGGGAGTTTAAGACAGAGATGTTACTTATCAAAGGTGATCTTCATGTTTGCAAGAACAGATCTAAGTGATAAGGAGTAGGGATGAGAATTTGAGTTAGATATCAAATGAAGAATGTTTGAAGCATCACTTGTAAATAGCTTGTTCTCCCATATGATATGATACATAATTTCTCTTTGCTGAATGCCCACTATTTTTCACTGTCCCAGATGCTGCAACTCTTGAATTTTGAGGGAGATTTTTTTTTAGAATAAAAGCTAAAGAAGGGGCCAGGGGGATAGCTCAGAAGAATAAGAGCTTGTCTGTTAGATGCAGGGTCCTGAGATCAGTCCCCAGTATGGAGTCATTAATGAACACAAATTGAGTTTGAACAAAAATATAAAGTCTAAGGGCCAGCCAAATAACTCAGCAGATTAAAGTACCTAGTTAGGCAGATGCAGTGGCAGAGGTTTGATCCCTGGCATGCCGTGCTGCCCCACCCCGAGCACTTTGAGATGGCAAATGAGACCAGGTGTGGTGGCACACACCTGTAATCCCAGCACTTGGGAGGCTGAAAACAGGAGGATCACTATGTTCCAATCTATGTACTGAGACCCTGTAGACCCTGTACTAAAATACAAAACTATATAAATAATAAAGAAAGATATAAATTTTACTTCCTATCCTTTCTCTTATTTAAAAAAATCTTTCTATTTAGCTCGACTACCCTACCTTCTGAAACTACTTCTCTTTCTACTATAAAATCCCAGTAATGTGACCAAACATGACATCAGGCTTTACATCTCACAAATTTTAAATAATTAATATATGCTGAGCATTTCTATGTGACCAGCAGGAGGTTGGGTTTTTCACATGGATGATCTGACTTAAATAGGCATGATAATCACATGGCTAAGAGCTTATTTTGTTTCCAAACAGCAATTTTACTCACTTTTCCTGGTGATTTTTGCACATGGCTATCTAACACATATTCCTTACCCATGAAATTAATTTTGTCCATCAGCTTTATTTCAATAAATGACAATACTATTAAAAATACACCTATTATCCTTGGTTAGTCTGTTTCTCTCACCACTCACTTCCACTCTATCAGTGGTCCTGTCTGTACTTTTTTTTTTCTGTGTTTAGGACAGGGTATACAGGGTCCGCAGGGTCTCCTACATAGATTGGACTTGTAGTGATCATCCAATTTACAGCCTCCCAAGTGCCTCCATCGCCCTCTCAACGCACCCAGGGGGAGCAGGGCCGGTGGAGCAGACCACAGATCAAACCTGGGCCGCTGTGCTCTACTTAAGCAGGTGCTCTGTGTGCTCTTACCTCTCAAGAAAATATATCTTACAAATTTTCACTTCCACCCAGTTTCAACATACCACCCAGGCCTCTCTAGAGGTGCACCCCAGTCTTCCCACAAACATGCTTGTCTCCTCTGTTGTCTCCCTATAATTGAAAAGGGGAATATTTTGTATTTTTTTTTTTTTTTTTTTTTGTCTTTTTGAGACAGGGTCTCACTGCAGTTCAGGCTGGTCTAAGCTCACTTTGTAGCTCAGGCTGGTCTCGAACTCACCAACAATCCTCCTGCCTCTGCCTCCCGAGTGCTGGGATTACAGGCATGCGCCACCACGCCCAGCTTGAAAAGGGGAATATTTTGAAATGCAAATCAGATTAAACATACTTACTATATCTCCTATAATATTTTTCTGTCACTTTGGAGCAAAATGCAATTTTTTTCCTGGCTTTGATGATGTGGTCCAGAGCAATTTCTTAGGCCTAATCATTGTTTACTTGGTTTTTTTCTTTTCTAAGAGGATGATTTCTTAAACCCTCCAATTTCGTTTCCACCTTAAGACTTTTACTTTTCATCTCCTCTAAGTGGTAAGTTCTTCTCCAGCATTTACATGGTAAATTTTATCAAAGAAATAGCAACTCTAATCTTAAATTTAAGATCATCTGATCCTCAAATTTAGAGCTGTCACCTAGGCATTTTATAGCACATATTATTGTCTAATATTTTCCATTTTACATGTATTAGTTTGTATATTTTTAAGGTTACTTTTAAATATAGTCCCTATTCTCTTAGTTAGGGATAGGATTCCAGGAGGGCGACTGGATTGTGGCAGCGTCTTTGCAGACCAGAGAGGCTGGTGCCTTCACTGCGGAGTGTGCGGCGCAGCAGCAATGGCAGCCTGTGCAGAAGGGGCGGGCCCCGGGGCGAGGCCTGGAAGCGTTGCTCCTGAGGTCCTTCTTTTCTCTCCAATTCTCTCCATTTCTGGTCACCAGGAAGTGGCCCTCTTCCTTCTGCTATGCTCTTAATGTCTGTGTGAAGGAAATGTTGTTCGGTTCAACCCATGCCCTGAGCCACATGAAACAGTCAATCAAAAGTAAACCTCTTCTCCAGTTTGAGAATTTCAGATATTTTGTTTTAGCAATCGAAAAACTCACTGAGACGGTAGTCTAAAGAGGCTTTCCTTTGCTGTCCAATTTTAAAATGTTATCTAGGTATTAACTGCATTTGTTGTTTATTCGTTTGTTTTGTTTTATTTATTGTTTATCAATTTTCTTGTTTATTTATTTATCCTAAGAAGTGGGACAATGGGTACCTCTACAGGCTATGTAACTTCAGATTTTGTCAAAAAAATGAACATGTGGACCCTTGTTCTACACATTATTAAGGGGGTGTGGATGTAGTCCAGTGACACAAGCACCTGCCTGGCAAGCGCAAGGTCTGGAGTTCTATTCCAAATACAAAAAAATTAAATTAAATTAAAGAAGAGCTATTAAAAGGAAGACATGGATTGTGTGGAAACACAGGGGACATTCGAAGTCTCAATGATGATGAAGATTTATTGGGGACTTCACTGCTTTAATGGGAAACCAAGGCTAACACTGTGCCACACTCAAGGGGAGGCTGAAGAGCATGAATCTGGATCATGGAGTGGAGAGAGCGGAAGAGACTGCAGCCACTTGTATAAGCCAAAGTAGGGTGCTGGCAACACGAGTCCAGGAAAGATAAAGATCATAGAAATTACAGGAAAACGAAAACCTAATTGAATAATGGGAGGAAGTAAGTACGTGGAGATTCCAGGTAACGACTCTGAAATGCGAGATCTCTAGCATACATGGGATGTGTTTTCCACTTTACATATAGGACTTTACAGTGTCTAACGGATTTGGGAGGAGATTTCCTGTTCATCCTCACCACACAAAATGGAAAAACAAGGCTTAGAAAAGTGAATTAGCAGTAAGTGCAGAAAGTGTAGATATGACCTCAGCTCTCAGTGACCAGAACAGGGAAGATGGAAACAAGGAATGAGGATTTAAAGTTAGTCAGAAAAGGTGAGCATTTTATTTATTGACTTCTAGAAATCACACCGGGTTTTTATGTATTTATGAAGTCCCTTTGTTTTTGCATTACTTTTTAGTTTCTAAAAACTATCTTTACATTTACCTATACTTATATACTAAATATCCCAGAACTAGTCACCCACTAAATATTTAATACATTCTTTATAAATATTATGCAAAGTTCTGAGACATAATTGGGTGTGAAAAATGCCTGGATTGCAACAGACCTAGATCTAGCTCATTTAGTAAAATACAAATCAATAGTGACTAAAAACTTTGAGAAAGTCCCAAGTCATTTCAGCAAATTTATGATTAAAACTAAATAGCCTCCCTAGCTCATTATTAATTCCCAGGTGATTCTGAAGTTTGATGAAAAATACTCCAACAAATCTCAGCAACGTTTACTGCTGTAGTACTCTTCGCAGTGAACCTTATACTGAGCTACCTGCCATGAATAAGCCACGATCTTGCGAATGGCTCTAAACAATACTGCTCAGTGCAACAGTTTATTAATTCACTCCTCCTCAAGCTCCTCAGAGACAGTGCCAATTTATTGAAAAGTTACTTGTTTTGGAGTAACCCATCATATTCTCAGAATCTAGAATTTGTCTTCTCTTCAGAGACATATGAGCATTCAGTTTAATTTAATTTAAATGGGGGAAAATAGAATTAAATCTTGTTTTCCTCCCCTGAGGCAAAACGTGCTTCACAAATGAAGAACTCCTATCCAAACACGCCATGAGCCCTACATCTTGTCAAGAAGCTCATTTGCATATATCCTTTCATTCTATTGACATATGAAACTGTTTTTATTTCTCCTTCACCTAAACATTCCTCATTAAATATTAATGGCACAGAAGGGTAGGGAAAAGGTGTTTTCTGTTCTTTATCTAACGAGGCCACCTTGGAAGCTGAGAGGGGTATAAGGCAGCCTGTGTCACATGCTGGTTATGCCTATTCAGGTGTGGGCTAGATTTCAAGCATTCATAATACAACTTGGGTAGGACTCTCCTACAGGAGTGAGGGCAAAGGGAAGAAAAGGTGAAAGGGAAATAGGGAGGAAAGTTCTGGAATTCAAGACATATGCTTTATTTGAAGTAGTGTTATAGCCATTAGAAAATGAAATTATTTAAGAGAATTACAAATTTCATATGAAGAAAATTAACATGCTCAGACCACAAAGCTCATGCATCAGGGACGCATATGGAAATAGAGAAATAAGGACTATAGTCCTGTGCACCAAAGGAAGATAATTTAGTAATGCCTCATATGTACAAACACATTTATTCTGACTCAGAAATTCTTCTTTAGTATAGTTATCCTATATGTGTCACACAAGCAAAACTACTTCAACAATGAGTGATTTCTTTTTTTACTTTGTAAATATCAGGGCCAAACTATATCTCTTCAAAATGGGATCAGTTTAATTATATTATTGTACATTTATCTGATGGATTTATGCAGCTATTTAAAGTAATGAAGTAACTTTTGATGTATGGATTTCCAAGGCTCTTCAGTATGAATTTTCTAATGACACAAATAACAGATATTGTAGCATAATATATCGTGTTTCCTCACAAAATATATCATAGATGCCTTGTAAGTGTGAGATAGGTAACAATGGGGAGATCAACACACAGAGACACATGTGCACACAAACACACGTCTCTTCCTTGCTCACACAAATACACAAATACCATGTAAACTCTTCAAGCACACAGTGAACTGAATCTGCCTTTGGAGAATAGAATAAAGACTCAGGGTTGAGAACAGAAAGTGAAACTTCATTCTAAATGTGTATGTTATAGCGTATTTGCCATTTCTGCTATATGCACATATATTGCTTCCTTAAATTAGATTTATATACTATTTTAGTGATATGAAACAGCACATAATGGTGTGATGCATTGAGTATAACAGGGGTTCTGTCTGCGGAGGTCGGGGAAGGGCGCTCACTGACCAGCTGGTGCACTGAGCACAGGCTTGCTCCGGAAAAGATGCCCCTCGCAGACAGGAGGTTGTATCAGAGTTAAGTCTGGCAGAAAGGTTACAGAGTCTACCATGCCTTGAAGAGGAGTGGCTTATGGTTCCTAACAAATCCACATTCTGGATTGGTTTTTCCCCATGACTACATTGGAGGAACTACAGGAAAAAAACACAAAGCTCTCTGGGAAAGTTTAAGAGTCCGCAGGGTGGACTGGCATGAACCAGTGGAGACGAGTGTGGCACCTTTGCTTTGGTGTGCTGGTTATAGGCTAGGACAGCAGCTTCTACAAAACTGTACTAAGTCAGCTTGCCCCTAGGGGAACTGCAGCTGATAGCTGTTGCTGTTCTCTTTTAAAAATCTCTCCAACTGGAGCCCTTTGGTAAAACAAATCATTTACTTGATGGTGGTGTATGTGTGGTTTTCTGCTACCAGAGGCTTTTCAACTTGTAGCCAGTTTATTCTTCTTTTCCATGCCCAGGCCTTTTGCACGCTGGTCTCCTGGGTGCCATCAGCCCTGCTGCTTTACCACATAAAGTAGTTAATCATTCCATTTATGGGAGAAAAACCTCTTGGTAAGGTGTAATTGTCTTTGTAGAGCACCATCTCTCGTCTCACTTCACCTTCTCACATCACTCCTGTAGCTTCTGGGGGTGAGTTAAGACCCAAACTGAACAGCTTGTGTGACTTTGGGACTCCAGCCTATGGGTAGGGTTCAGCTCTGAAAGGCTTTTCGTCATGAAAGATAATGATTTTTAATGGACATGTATTACTTTTACTCTTTCCTCCTACCCATTTTAAAAGATGATTTTCGTGTCCCTGGTGAGAACACCATTGAGACATGAATCTTTCTAACCTAGGTTGGTACTTTAAAAGCACTGTGTATTGTCGCAGGTGCCAACTTGATGTGGATTTAGGGGTTTCCAGGTAGGAGGATCCATCAGGATGCCCTCCACTCATCCCTGGATTAACTCACTGATATTCACAACTAGAGAGCACATGTCTGGGGATTCCTGCCCTTGTGCTATGTTTCTCAACCACCACAAAGTGAGCAGCTTTGCTCTGCTTGAGCTTCTCTCATGGTGCTTCTTCCGGCCATGGCTAACAGCTCCCAAGCCATCAGCGGAAATAAACCTCTTGCCTACAAGTTGCCACCGTCAGGCATTTTGTTCCAGCACCAAGGAAGCTGAAAAGTAATTAATTGTGCAGCTTCCTTGGGTGGTCCAATTGGAAAATGGTGGCATATTCTGGAGGTAAAGCCCATCATACATCCTTTGGTCCCTGGGTCTCTGCCCTTGAAACAGACTGTAGGGCCCAAGCTCTTCTCTTCCTTTGTGTTCTTGGCTCACAAAGTGAGTGTTTGGTTCTACCATACATTCCTCTCACTGTATGCTGCCTTTGCCATAGGGCCAAAACAGTGAGGCTGATTACTGTTCAGCTGTGAGCTCTAAAAGTATAAACCACAGTAAATCTTGCATGGGGCCTGGCATTATGAAGAGATGGCTAGATGAAGGAAAGCTTTAATGCTTTCTAGTTTCACTGGAATCATGTGGAAGGACACAGATGAATAATAATTTAAAATATGTGATATCAGAATTGTTGACTGTGGTTGGCCAAATGAAACCAGAAACACATTTCTTAAAGTCACTGTTCTCTTTTAGCACAGTGTTCAGGTCAACAATAATATACTCACTGGTTTCCATCTTTAAACTGTCCTACTACTCAGTTTTTTCAGTTCTTCCAGATCCAACTGAAATATTTAACTCTTGTTTCCTCAGCTGCAAACTCCAATTTTCTGTAACCAGTCACATACATAAAGGGTACATCCAATTTTTCCCTTTTTTCTCTAATATTTTTTCTGAACTCACACATAGTTCTGATTTACTGATGTCATTCTTTAATATCCTGAGTGATGTTCTTGATGACTAAGGAAACATTGCAGCATTTAACACAAAAGGCTTGAACCTGAATGTAACTTAATCACTGAGTGTTGCCACTTCACCTCCATGTAAAAACGACCATCTTCAGCTGTGGACAAATACTGGCCAGACCGCTTTGTCTCCGGGTCTGTCCAGAGAAAAGAAAAAGTCTGAAAAAATATGATTGGTTATAAAGAAAAATAGAGAATTTACCTGTCTTCCAATTTTACCAAACACCATTCAGAAGGAAATGAACCAAAATGGAAACAAGAAAGATTTAGTTGCTGTAAACTGAGCCATAAATGTTTATAAAAGTGAAGTTTCATTGGGACAGGCTATCAGGGTAGTTATAAAAAATGATACATGAATCCTTCTTCTTAGGCAAGTATGTTAGGTATGATATTTATTTACTAAATATATATACAAAGAATAATATTTTGTTATATAGAACTGTTATCATAATAAAGTTAGGATTTTTATTATTTCTTATATTCTGGTGTTAAGATCTTATTTTCTAACTTCATCAACATTTCCCTATGCTCACCTTCTGGTAGTATTTAGAACCAGAGGAATGAAATTATAAATAAAATTTTAACCATGTCTCTGTAGTTTTGATTTTTCTGCTTATTTCTATGTCATTTAAAAATATTTAAAAATCATGTATAAGTATTGTTACTCTACCATAGAAGGGATTCATTTTCATTGAGTAAATGTACAATATTATTGTTGTTGAGTGGCAAATCTTTTCTTTCATTTAGAAAGTTTATTAATTCAGTATTAACACTAGATAATCTGTAAAATACTATGTTATGTTCTGCATGTGCCAGATGTCAAAAGGCCCTCCCCATGTTCAGCACAAAAGTATTTCTGAATATGTCTTTCTATGCAAAGAAATTCAGGTATATGATTGTGTATCTCTAAACCCACAAGTAATTGTGTGCCCAAGGATTCATCATTGTGTTCTTCGTATGCATAATTAAGCCCGCTTGTTATTTAGCTGTGCCTGTAAGTTTGAACATACACCTACAGGAAGAAAAATAAACAAGGAACGGCACCCACCTCTACTACACAAAACTCCCAGGCAACCTTAGTTTAAACAGAAAATCCTTCACTCGCTGCAGTTGTCTCCGCCAAACATTTTGCAGTGAAATGCCCCTATGGTGCGTTTGAATGGCTTTTCATTTGGGGAAAGAGGATGTTACAGAGGGGCAATGACACTTCTCATGCCTATTCCTAAGCCATTTTACAAGGAGAAAAGCGTGCAAGGGAATGTGCAACAGATTTTATAGCAAAGCATCATGGTGTTGTTATCAGCTTCCTTGCGGGAAATGGTAATGCAGATTCATATAAACACAATGGGGTTGAACATCACCTCAGATCCATTCAGTGCCTCCCAGTGCCCAGGCACTTGCAGGCAAATGTCTCCTTGATCCCCCCACAGCTTTCAACAGCCCAGGGTCCCAAGTATTACTGGCCCTGCTGCTGCCCAGCAGCTTAATGAACAATTTAGGCTTTTGCAAACACACACACACACTCCACTATCAGCAAGCACAATCAGAAACTGACTCTGTTTCCATTGTTGCTCAGAATAAATGTTCAAGATGAACTTTTTTGTTTTAGTCCCTCAGCTCATAAGAACAACTGCCATTTAGTTTGGCACTCACATATTGGTTAAGCCAAACAAACAGAAAACAAAGTCAAATAGTAAAAGATTTTTTTAAAAGAACAAACAAACAGAAAATACATTTTTTATTTGTCCAAACTTTCAGATGTGGGTTCACAAAGCAGCTGGCTATGGTGAACCTTTTCTGAAACTACAATTTGTAGCTACTAGGAAGTTACTCCTTTTTCTCTTAATAGAAAGTTAATTAGAACAAAAAATAGCAATTGAGTGTTAAAACTAACCTTGATCACCCTGACTGAATAAAATACTACCTTTACAATAGTGAGAATAGCTGTATCTAATCTAACTTCTACTAGGAAGCTTAGATAAATCATGTGAAATCAAATGTTATCTCTGTATAACTGGTCTATCTAGCTAAAATGTCGTAATCCAATTTTTTCCTTTATTCCAACCTATTTGGTGTAACCCAGTATAAGATCTGATTCACTGATGTGTAGCAATCTGTTTATGAGTTAAATCACACAGTAACATCTTTTGTTGATCAGTGACCATTTTCTCTGTCTTAATTTTGTCCCATTCCATAGCTTTTCAGTTAATTATACACTTAATTGAGCTACTACAATTTTCTTTGGCACAGAATGTATAAAAATGGAAAGGTCACACTTTTTTCAACTTTCAAGAGATCAGAGTTCATTAGAAAGACACATATGTGAGAACTATTTCGTAAAGGCTGGTTATTATTTTAATAGAACCACACATAATACTCTAGATGAAGAGACAGATGTTTTCCAAGGCAGAAAATGAAAAAGAAAATCGAAAGGATCTATAACGCTATAAGCAACTAAGATAAGTGTTGGTGCAGAATTCAGCATACTAAAGGAGAAGAGGAGGACATATATGCAGAGACAGAGAGAACAAAAAAACAGTAAATTCAGAGAATTGCCTTGACTTTCAAAGGCAGATGCTGTGAGGAAAAAGGCAGAGGGAAGAAAGTTGTGCACTAAATTTGTGTAAACTGAGGATGTCGAATAGAGAGAAAAGTTGAGATTGGGTCCTCCTTGAGAAGAAAATACTGAATGACTATCAATACTTTTCTCTGTTAACAAAGAGAGCATTTCCTGCTCATATCGCTCTGTGGAATAAATGGAATTATCAGAGGAAAACTGCCTTCTCTCCCTAATAACTCTGATCTTCTCCCTTTCTTTAAAATGTTAAAACTGAGTTAATTTCTACATGAGCAAAAGTCATTCAAGGAAGAAACCTCAATTAAAATGATTTGAAAATTATCTGAGAGATGGGGAAAACTTCTCCTGATGCTGGAGCAAGGAAGGGTGTGAACAGGGACAAGTTTTAGGAATCTAAGTTATGGTCTTTGGGGCTCCTCTGATGAAAATGGGAAAGGCCTCTGAAGTTGTCGTGCAGGGATTTCTTTCTAGCTGCCCAGAAGAAGGAACAAATTTGTGTGTGACTCATATCTAGGTTCACCTCCAGAGAAAGTCAGATTGTGAGTTTGAAAGTTAATTGAGTTTTCTGAATTAAAAAAAAAAAAAACTAAACTAGAATATCACATAAAATGGTTTATGTTGTCTGTCTTTAGACTGGAGAGAAAACTGGAAACCACAGAGGTGAGTAAATACTGAAGCCTATTTTCATGAGACCATCACAAGAGCAGGAAATGGAACAAGGCAGGCAGTGAGAAAGCTGGCCACAGTATCAGGTAAGAAACCTAAAGGTCCCACCATGCACAAAACGAACCCTCACAAGGCTTGACTGTACTGATCCTGGCATTGTGTAGATGGAAATGGGAAAATGAAACAAAACCCTTTCTGAGAATGTGTAATCACAAGCCAGCTTTTGCAAACTTCTGGTCTTATTTTAATTCTTGTGTATTTCAAAAACCCAACTGAATGTAGTTTCCGAAGTTCCTGCTCTGAACTGGTAATGGTCCACTCTACTCTCATCTTCTGTGGCTATCAGGAATTGTAATTCATACATGCAGAATGCTACATTTCTGTGGAATGAAAGTAACATAGATAATGTTCCAAGGAAATATAGTGAAAGGAACATTAAAATATAAATATAATATTTGAAAATAAACTTTAATAGATGCATCTGTTAGATAAGCCACTACTATAGACCATGACTGAATATATGGAAAATAGAGTGAAAAATAAATACTTGTTCTTGTGATCCTGCTCAGAAGCAAGACATAGCAAATATGAGAGTTAAGAATTCTAGAATACTAAGTGAGAAAAATCTAACTTGACTGAACTTCATGTTCTAAAGAGCTGTAACAAATGTGAGAGGCTAAGTTGGAAGAAAAGATAGTTGAAAATACACCAGCTATTTAAAAAAAAGACCTCCTTAGGTCAATGAAACCCAATGAATCCCACGCCATTTAATTTTTTCAAATGCCTTTTGTCCAACATCATTATATTCATATTTCTTAAACGTCATCTGAAGCACTGAGCATTCTAAATTTCCAAAATTTTCAGCTGTTTGTATAAGAGCAACAACAGCAAACTTGCACCTTGAATTTCTCTTTCCATCGAAAACAGAATGATTCTTCAAATCACTTATAAAAGACCATGCGTTTCCATAGTGCAGACAAAAAGTAAAATAACAAAGGTCATAGATTCATGAGAACCTTATCGTGCCTTGTAGCAGAAAAGCGCTTCTCCTGTCCTTTGCAAGGAGCACATTCTTGACAGGCAGCAGCAGTCTGCTTGCTTCTTTCCTGTTTCGTTTGCTAGCCCAAATAAACCTAAAAGCTTTGTCCCATGTACACTTACAAAAACACAGACTGTAACCTCTAATCATTCATAATTATGTAAAATCCATGTAAAAAGTGATGCTTAATATACGCATTCTTGCTCCGAATAAACAAGAATTTGACAAGGGGAGATAGTGGACATTTTCAGACCCTAAACGTGTGATTCAAAAGAAAAACCTGATGTAGGTGACCCCAGTTGTTACTCCAGTAGTTCTGTGTTCTTAAGGCAACTATTAGACACTTGTTACAGAGATAGCATAATTACCAAATACTATTTTATTTTCATTTTTACAATAGGTATGAGGAGGTAGAATAACAAAAATTAATTGAGTTTTGATGAGTGCTTTAATCAGTGGTTCTCAAACATAGATATAGTAGGATTTCCAACTCTAAAATGAAATACAACACTATTTGTTTTCAGATAGAACCTTACATTATAAAACTTGCCAGTATTTAACAGAGAAGGAATTAACCAAGTTTTGTTGAGACTGACTGTACATATATTCCTTTATATTGTAATGCCCAATATCAACTATGTCATATTCTCTGGGTATTTTTTTCCATCCCTGTAGTTTTATATTTTGATTTTCTATCCAAATATTTGTATGCTATCCATTTTAATACTTAATTATATCTTATTATTGCATCCTATATTTTAAGTGCATCTCATCTATGATGCCAACTTTATGTATTTCAAGGACCTAAATTAGAAATACTAATTTTGATATCTTGCAGTGCCTAGGGAGAAGTATATCTCAGTAAGCACTAAAAGTATTCCTGTTTAAGCTGATATAATTTATGGAATAAGTTTTACTTTGATTATATGATAGAAATGATTTTTTGATTATATGACAGATGAATGAAAGAAATATTCTATCTAATTCCATAAATGTCGTATTTCCTAAAAGGAAATTACCAGCATTAAGTACTGTTTTTCTTAGGATGATATTGATGTTTTGTGTAAAAAAATATAAAAAATATTTTGCCCTCAAGAAATGGATCATTAAATTAAGCAAAATCAGCAATGACACACATGAGACATGTGAAAAATAAGAATAGTGTACTTTTAAATCAGTAGATATTTGAACATTAAAATGGGCTTTAAGAGCTTTTTTTTTCAGTTTTGTATTTGCCACATATGAACTATTGCTACCAATATTGCCATAATTAAAGTAAATGAGACAGCAAAAGCAATTATTTGGTTCATCAAATGATTGATTATACCAGTTTAAAGTCACCAAATATAGAAATTATAAATTATGTAATGAAAGAGGGAATTAGAGGTAGATAAATCAAATCCTTTTAAATTTAAAAAACATATTAAAACCTCAGTATTATTTGTGAGCATCTACTTTATTTGGGGTATGTCGCTTAATTTTCTGGAGTTTTAGGTTCTTTGTCTCTGCAATGAATATTGTAACAAATTTTTTATAGAACTGTTTTTGCTATTAAATACTAGTGTAATGAAACTAAAGTCTCAATACCATCCAGGACATAGTACTCTATAAATTCACTATTAAACAATCATTCACTGCTCTTGAAATACACTGCAAAGTAAACATCATTCTTACCTTTTTCTTAATTTTAACAAATGCTATGACTTTTACTGATGCAGAGTGTTCTGAGAAAGCTCATCGGAACGTCCCAGGCAGGTATGTCCCTTCCCACTTCACCCATATACCTGATTGGATTGGAAGTGCTCTGGCCTCAAAAGCAGTCCTTAAAGAACCAAAGTGTGCATCAGGGTCAGCAGGCTGATCCAAATATATATCCAGAGGTGAAGGCACTAGAGACTGGGAGTCTTGTTCTCATGAATTAGAATGGAGGAATACAGGAGACCAAGAAAGCCTGTGGGAGCACCATTAACTCAGTTTCTGAGTCACACTGCAGATTAAGGAAAGACAAAGACTGGGTAAGTAGAATCCGTCAGGTATCTGACAGCAAAGAGAGAATAAACAGTAAGAGGATATCGTTAAGAACCGAAGAGCAGCTGGAGAAGCCAGATCAGGTTCACAAGAGAAGCAAAGACTGATGAAATCTTGAAATGAACATCTGGACAGTGGATCGCAAACACCCTTAGGATTCTCCAGTGTGCTGTGTGAATGGAGTTCCGCTGTCTGACAGAGTCCTGGCCCTGTTTGCTTCATTCTCCTATCCAAGGGGTAGATGGCACATCCTCGCTACTATATTTATTATCTATGGACTAGAATGAATGGAATTTTCAGTAACAAGTTAGCACTTTAAATCTAACTAAAATGCCTCAGAAACATCTGAGGAGATAGAGGAAGATCTATGTGGAAACAAATGCACTGAAGGAGCATATGAATTTCCTCATGAGAGAGGCCAAGGAGATGGCTCAGTGGAACAAGAGCTTCCCTGGCAAGGGCAAGGGCCTGAGTTCAATTCCTGGTTCAGCTAAAAAAAAAAAAAAAAAAAAAAAAAAAGGAATTTCCTTGTGACAGTTTCCTCCCTTCAACCCCTGTGTGCCACACATTATCCCTTTCCTGCATTAGCTCCTGTTGTCCTATGTGAAAATATTTTTTTCAGTGCTCTCCAACTCTGTAAACTTTAGGCATTTATGAAATACCAAGGAAAAACCTCCTATCTGCCTCATCATTCACCCTATACAAATTTCTGCCGCCTATATTCTTAAACTGTTTTTCACATTTACTATTACCATATGCTATTATATTATGCCTAAATCTTGCAGTTAGTTAATGCTTTCTTATTTTACCTGTTCTATGTATGTATCTAACATACTTTCATCCCTGAAAATGTCTTCTGAGGAAAAAGAAAAATTAGGGAAGATACTTTGCTTTAAATTCTTATCATCACAGAATATCTCCAGAGCAACGATAAAGAAAAAGTTTTTTTTTTTTTTTTAGAAATAAGCAAAGAGCAAATAAATGAATGTATGAATGAAGTTATTTTTGTTTGTTCGTTTTGTTTTTTATATATTTGCTGCAGGGTCTCACTATGCAACTTGGACTCACAGTGATCCTCTTGTTTTCAGCCTCCCCAGCGCTGACATTACAGGTTTGTGCAACCGGGCCAAAACTTGGCTGCCAGCTCAGCACACCTGGGGGATAGGGCCGGAGCGGCACGTGGTACCAGGGGTTGAACCCCAGTTCCTGTGCTTTCTTAAGTATCTCTCTATCCCATAAAGTTTAGAGTGGTTCAAATAAAATTTTAATGAACAATACCATCTCTGCGTCAATTTCTCTGAATGATTTTGCAGTTCTTTTCATTGGCTTTTTTTCCTTTTCTTTGGCGGTAATGGGGATTGAACTCAGGCCCTTGCACTTGCCAGGGAAGCACTTATTCTACCGAGCTACCTCTGCAGCTCCTCCTTTTCATATATAGAAGTAGTTCTGTTTATCACCATCAAAAAAGCTTTATGTATAAAATCTCTCTTGGATTCTGTATAGTAATGGTTGCATCATATAAGATCTCATATGCATCTGAGTATGTTACAAAGGGTAATGCTTAGAAGGAATTGACTATTACAGAGGGCAGACTGAAAACTGGATGGATAAGGAGTTTGTACAAAGTGAAACATTGAGTCAGAATTGTTTGTTTTTAGGTCCTTTTTAATTTCAGAAGAAAATATCTTTCAAGTCCTCTCCACACTTGAACAGCAGGTGGGTAGACGCTGAAATTTTTCAGTAGACTGAGCATGTAGGGAAGTCAGTTGGAAGAAGTTCAAACGTCATGTATATTACCAATGTTGACAACTCTAACTGCAGGACACAGGGGAAGCGATCTTAACTGGGGTACAGCTGGCATTTTCAGGGTATTTTTTAAAATATAAATGTTCTGACACTGATCTAAAATCCTAGTTCCTGGGGGCTTTGGTGTGTAACTGCCAAGTGTGAGGCCAGCCATATAAGAAGGCAGGGATGAAAGATTTCACTTGAATAAAATAGGAAGCAGCTCATATGTTCTGCCACTTTTCAAATCAACTGCAGCTTCTTGAGTTGGAAAACACCAAATTTGGTATTCATTGTCTTTCAGTTTCCACTGTTGCCTTCTCCTTTCCAGGGTCTACAGGAAGTGAAATGTGTTTCAGGAGCATGACATGTTGTTTTGAAAAGCATTCAGTTGAGTTTAATGGTGTACTCCTGAGTTTCTTGTTGCAAATGCGCATGATGTTTATGTGTGTGTGCACGTGTGTGTGCATCTGTGTGTGTGTGTGTGTGTGTGATTCTAACTCATTGGAAGAGGCATGTTCATTTCTTAACTGCATATAGCAGCCCAATTCAAAAGTGGTTGACAAGAGTATTCAATCAGAACACAGAAATCAGAGCATCTCTTAAGACGGTAGTGCAATTATAAGCTAACTGACCTCATTTGTATGGACTTGAGATGTAAAACACCAAGCGGCCCATAGCATTAAAGAATGGGATTTTAAAAATACCCAATTTATTTTAATATCTTTATTAATATTATTTTTAAATCAAGAAAAGAAGGCTTGGGGAAGTAGGTCATTGATATTACATGTGCAGCAGGACTGTGTTCCAGGGTTCAAATCTAAGCAACAGAAAATGAAAAAAAAAATAATGTTTAACAAGAACAAGACCTTTAGTTCAATGTGCAGTATCCAAAGAGGCAGCAGGCAAAGTACTATTTTCAATATTAATATTAAGATATTAAAAAACTATAGAGACATAAAGGTATCCAGGTTATCTTTGTAAGCTGAGGGACATATAGTTTTCTTTCTGGAGAGCCTAGGTTAAATCCTGCAATTATTTTAGCTTAAGGTGCAACCTAATGGGTTCTTCAGCTTTGAAACACAGAAGGACACTCTGATAACAGCACAATTTCTCCTAACAATGAAGAGCTGCACGCTCAGAGGCCAATAACACTCTCTCCTTTGTCTTCTTTTTTCCTTCCTTCTATTTTTCCTACAATTGTGGTGTTCTGTTTTATTTTTATCTTTTCCATTTTACAACACCCCATTCACATTTGTGGCTTTATATTTCCTCACATTTACCTTATGCTTATTTTAATAGAAAGAATGGAGCTGGCAAGTCTTCAGTTAACTTCCAAAAAGCCTGAAATTAAGTCTCGGAATGGTGATTCTTAGCTCTTCTCCAGCTTACAGATGTGAGTTGTCCCGAAATGAAGAGTTCCCTGTGAAAAACCAGGAGAGGTAATGGCGCAAGAGAAAATGAAAAATGGGGAAGATAAAAATATGTACATTTTAGCACGGTTTGTAGAGCTGAAGTACTTTTGGGGAAAATAAAAGTGCATTATGTGTTCAATGGTTGACACTTTAGATGATCTTATTTGTCATGTGTGGGGGGCGAAGTGAGAGTGTGATGTGCCGCTGTAAAGCCAAAATAATGCCGGAGAGAGAAAGGTGCACCATGCCTTCTCTCTTATATTCTTTTGTGGAATGGACTTTTCCAGCCATTCACGTTTTTAGGTATCCTTTTTCTTTGGATTTTCTTCTTTTCACTTTTTAAGGAGAATAAAAAAATTAGAAAAATACAGAATTTCAAAAAGAGGAGGATATTAAATCGGTAATATTTATTATATTGACTTTGAAGTATTTGTTCTGATTACCAGATATAAACATGTAAAATTGGGCAAAAATAAGCATTAATCATTCAATTTGAATGAACCAATAGATATTAATGGTACAATTATCTTAGCTATCATATATATATATATATGATATATATATGTATTTATGTATGCACACACACATATATATGTGTGTGTATTATATATATTATATGATATACAATATAATATATATAATATATAATATATATATATACATATATTATGTTTCTCTGTTTTGTTCTCCTTTCCATCTTCCCAGTTCTTCTTTCCTTCTGAGCAGTTTCTTTCCCTTTACAGTGTCTATTGCACCTTTTCTTTCCTTTTTCTTGATTTTCTCAAAACCTATACCTCTTATTCTAGCCTGTCGTCTCTGCTTATATACCTTGTTTTCTGATATAACTAGCTCATAACTCCCTGCTCTACTAAAGGGCTGACTGCAATGCTAGCTTTAGCCTCGGCTGCAGATAAGCCAGGGACACTCGTGGAAACTCTGCAGACAGGGTTCAGAAGCCTTTGTACTGTAGATCTTCTGGAACATGATGGCTAGAAGAGGCCTGGCATGTTATTCAGTGCCAACTCATTTTGAAGATAAGTCACCTTTCAGGGGGACAAGCTCTTTCTGCTTCCCAGAGACACAGATATAGACAGCTTATTTGATTGGGAAATTGGGAAATGAATGCAATAAACTGAGTCCCAGGTCTCTGCTTCCCAAAAGAGTGTGGTGCTGAGTATGCCTCAACTGAGTTTGGGTACTTTATTTATGAATTCAATGATCATGTGATGTTGGGCAATGCTTTTTAGTGAGTACTGTAGAACCTACTAAAACAGAAAAGCCCAAACTTTCATGGAACTTATTTGTAGTGGAGGAAGATAGCTCATAGGAATACATAATAGTGGGCAAGGAAAAATCTGGAAATGTAAATAGTAAGAGCAAAAGAGAATAACATGCTGGGATGGTAAATGCCGGGTTTTTCATTCGAACATTAATCACATGAAGATCCTGTTGGAGCGGAGATTCTAAGTGCTTCTGGGATGTAGTTTGAGATTTCACATTTCTATCAAACTTCTAGTTTATGTTAGTGCTACTGGCTCTTGAACCACAGATTTAGTCAAAAATCTGTAGCTATTTTCTAGCTGCAATTTCATATTTTTTGAACATGACAGACTTTGCTGGTCAGGATGTAAGTGGAGAAACCAGTCATTCAAGAGCTGGGGAGAGGAAACTGTAGACAGAGGAAGGAATTACTTCAAATCCTTAAGCAAGAAGGGAGATAAGCCTATCAGGGGCATGTGGACAATGATACCTCAAACAAATACAGAAGCAAACATAGTAGTGGTTAAAGGGGGTAAGAGAAATATTCAAGGTCATGCTGTCAAGTCCACAAGAAGAAACTGCTTTGTGTTTTCAGCATTAGGCAAAGACATTGGAGAGTTCAAACAATTCTGGCTAGGCTTGGAGAGCAGTTTACCAAGAAGCAAGGAGTCCAGCTGAAGTCTATGGAAGTTGCCCAGATAAGAAGTAATTGGTAGATAAAATCAGGATGATAGAAACAGAGATTGAAGATATAGCTATATTAAGACAATATTTTGCTTTTGTTTCCATTATTGGTACATTGTCTGTAAGTTGCAAAGCAAAAATAAATAAATAAATTTTTTCTGTTTTATAGCTAGAGTTTTGGGATGGATAGCGTTCACATTTACTTATTGACCTCAAGAGAGTTGTTAGAAGAAACAGATTTCATGGTTAAATCAAAGGATTCACTTAGGCAATGATAAAAAATAAAAGATGGCCATACGATGCACATTTGGAAATAAGGAATGAGATACTAGTATGGATGGTGAAGGGTGAGCCCAAATCGTGGCTGTTATTCTCTCTATTACTATGTTTTAAATTAATTTGTGTGTGTGTGTGTGTGTGTGTGTGTGTGTGTGTGTGTTGTTGGGCTGAGGTAAAGGCTGTTAATGTATATGGCAGAAACTAAGAAAAACTATGTAAAGTGGGGAATAGTAGAGTTGAATAGTTCTATGAGGCCTTTTGCAGATGGCAGAGCCTATACTCACACAAAATGTATGTTTGATGTGATGATACGGGTCGTGGATATAACAGGTAAATCATACAAAGCCAGAAATTGAGCTTCCATAAAAATAAAAATGTTTTGGTAGAAGCAGGACTCACACAAAATATTTTGGACTCTAGATATCTGTTGTGCACTCTGCTATTCTTATTTATGGTCACAGCAGCAGTCTTTCACAGCAAATGGAAGAGTGCAAGTCAGACAAGTTATAGGAAGTGATTCAATGAAACTCCCCTGATCTACATCAAAAGATAGCTTAAGAACAACAAGGAGGGAAAGGAGGAAGGAGAGAAGTAAAGAAAAAAAGAGAGATGGGTGGGAGATACCAAGGAATGAAGGAAGGGAAGGAGGGAAGGAAGGAGTGAAGAAAGGATACTTGGTGGGAGAAGGAGGAAGGAAGGAAGACAAGGACACAGTAAGGAAGAGAGGTGCAAGGGAGAGAAATGAATAGCATCTATTTTGAAATTGTACAGAACAATACATAATTACTTACTTCTGTAAGTTCAATAAGTTAATTTTTTTCAAAGTTCTCTCTATTTCTTCCCTTTCCAGTAAAACCCAGGGTCACATCCTCCTTCTGGCTATGTTGCAAGCATCTTTTACAGCTGATGAATCTACCTTACTCTGTAATCAATAAAGAAATAATTTTATCTTTAATTATTCAACTTCTATACTTAAGAATCTCCAAAAATTATTGTCTGTGTCTTTTTTAAAAATATTTTTTAGTGTATTTAATACAGGGTCTCACTATGCAGCTTGGACTTCTAGTGATATTACTGTTTTCAGTCTCCCCAGTGACGGGATTATAGGTGTGCACCACCGTCCCTGATCTGGATGGCCTACTTAGCACAGCATGTGGTGCTCGGGATTGAACCCTGGTCTCTGCACTTTCCAGGCAGGAGCCTAGTCTGCTGAGCTATCTCGCCAGCCCTTACTGTGTGTGTTTTGAAGAAAATTAAAAGATAATCGTTTGGAACTAAAAGATGCCCTCCCACATGGGTGAATATATCCCCTTATTTCTAATATGCATCTGTCTGTAAAGAAATCTTTGTTTTCATTATTTTCCCACCTTCCTGCTCAGACTTATTTCCATATTTTATTTCACTTAACACATGTTTTCTGTCAAAAATCCCTTCCTATTTTCATTTAGTAATTCAGCTTCTACTTGTATTAAAATCCCCACTTTCATTGCAACCAAGCTAACATACTGTTTGCTCCATGCACTGAACAAACAAGAGTGCCTTTTCCATCTGGCAAGCAAATAAATTCATGTTCCTATTCCCTTCACTAAAGATACCTTCTGCAAGCAATTATTTGGTTCCCATTTCATGCAAAGTGCCACAGGAAGACTGGAAGGGATCCCAAATCCCACCTGTAGTCAATAAAATGCAAGAGAAACTTTATCACTGTTACATTTTGAAAAGCTGATATGGAAAAGCTGTATTACCTATAAATGCCTATATGCTAAAATGCTATGCTACGTAGAATTCATGGATAATAATATATAGGTTAGAAAGAAAATTCACAAGTCATTTGGTGAGGTTAGATATGAGAAATCCCTTCCCCTGAGTTTCTCAGGGATTCCTGAGTATCTGGCCTTATTTACCTGCTGATTAGTGGGGTGTCTCTAGATATAGTCATGTGCAAAGTTGCATATGCTTGGCATTAGGGTGATGATTATTTTTGACTTGGCTTTAATAGTACTGAGAAAGTGGTTGTAAGGTGATACCATTTCATAAGATATCAATATAAGCAACTCTTGGTCTTTATGAAAAAGTTCAGGGTTTGTATGTGTATTTTAGAGAAGATAATTTCCTTAGCATGCTATGATGCCGCTTGCACTATTCATGAAAGTCTCTCTTCCTTCTCTCTCTCTGTCTCCTTTTCTATATATGTGTGCTCCTATGTGTGTGGAATTTCTCCCAGAAGAAAAGAAGAGCACCCCTGCCAGCTTCCTTTCAAATAAAGAAAAGATGAAGTTCCGCAGTGATCTGCTCAACAGGTGATGTGATCTCCAGCTCACCAAAGCTTTCTGAATGTGACAATTATATATGGAATGCTATTTCCTTTCTTATGAAGCAAGTGGATATGTGCCATTGCGAAGGGACATACAAGCAGTCACAGAGCAAAGGCCGAGCAGCAGAGCCAAGAGGAGTACAGGCGACCAGGCTGAACCGAAGGGCACATCTGCGTGTGTCTATGTGTGACTTGTAGGTCAAATAATAAAGGGCTGGAACCAGTTCCGCAGAATTACACTGCATTGAGAGGTCATAAGCAAGTGGAGTGAAAAACACGCTGTGGTCTACGGACGCTTCAGCAAGCACAGCCTGGTGGCCTGCCAGTGAACTGGAGCTGCTGGAGAGTCATGAGGGAGGCGAAGGACATCCTGGGCACCTCTCAGGAGGGTTCACAGCTAGGTCGGGAGTACCAGCAGGAACTTCTTGGTTATAGCTCTCTATTCCCACACCATAGATAACTCTAATTTTTAGGTCAAAAGAAGGAAAGAAAAACATATATAGAAAAGAATGTGAGGAAATGTCAAGAGAAAGAGAAAAGCACAGCAAGAGGGAAAGAATGAAAGGGTTGGCAGAGAAGGGAAGAAAGAAAATTAGAAGAAAGATGCAGAGATGGTAACGAAAGCTAGAATGCTTCACTGTCCACCTTTCCTAGTGCAATAGACCTCTCCCCGAAACCTCAAGAAGGTTGTTTCACCAATGGAATCTCCCCAGCGAGTATGTGCTCTGCTTCGCTTTCTGCCCCTGGTCATTTTTCTAGCAATTATAGTTTTACAGGGACACTGATTTTTGGAAAGTTTTGTCTGCTTAATGTCTTCATCATCTTTCCTGTTCAGATGCCCACTTTTCCATCTGTAGCTAAACTACTATCACTTGAGCTATTTACTACATGTGATCTTTGTTTTTGTTTTGTTCTGTTTGTGGTGGCTTGATGCTGGAAATTGAACCCTATGCTTTCAAACTTATTTTGGTCCAACATGCTTTCTTTATAATTAAATTTTATGCTGGGCACTGTGGTACACGTATGTAATCCCGGGACTCTGGAAGCTGAGACAGGTGGATCATTACTGTCTTAAGATGAGCCTGGACTACAAAGCCCAAGACCAGCCTGAACTACATAGTAAGACCCTGTCTCAAAAAGGAAAGAGCAAATGAATTTTACTTGACACCTACATCTATTTCCTTTCCAGTTGTATTTAAATGTATCTTTATCTTCATGTTATTAAAAACAAACAAAAAACAAACACACAAGCTCTTTATTTCCTGACACCATGAAATCTTTATAAACTAAAACCACATTTTAAAGAAGAATGCTGGGGATGCGGAGATGGCTCAGTAGAAAAAGTGATTCCTGGTAAGTGCAAGGTCTGAGTTCAATCCTCAGTTCCACCAAAAAAAAAAAAAAAAAAAAAAAAGAGTACTACACTTGCTTCTTTTCAGTTTAGTCTTTAATTCATTGTCTTCACAGTCTACTCAGAACATTTCATGAAATAATCCTTCCCAAGGACTCTAATGATATGCTGTTCACCTGTGTTCTGATCATTTTCTTCTCTAACTTTGACAACTGTTCTGCCTCAGAAGTTTTCTGCGCCCCTGATTTCCATAAACTCATGCCACTGTGTCTCTGAACATTCCTTGGCTGTTTTTCTCACTTCCCTTTGACTGCTCCCTTCTTACACATAGCCCACAGATACTAGGAATTTTTAAGAATGCTAAAACTTTCTCTAGGTAACTCACCATTCTACAGATCTCAGCCTGAAAATCACAGCCACAGAAGGATTTCAAAGACCTCTGCAAGTTGGTTTGAATCCCATGTAATCTAACTTTCCAAAGTATATAAACCATACTTCCTATTTGTATTTATTCAAAAGCTTGCCATTATCAATCTACAGGGTCACAGTTCTATGATACTTAACTCTTGGGTAACTAGGATTGAATTAACATTGTTCATATAAGTCTAGGGCTTAACAATATGCCTGGGAAAAATTAGTCTCATTAGAAATATTTGTTGAATGAGTGGCATCGCTTGTTTTGATTGTAAATGAAAGTAGTTTTCTGAATAATTTCATGATATCTGGTAGAATATTGAATCCTTAAAAACCAACATAGTAGTGAGTTCAATTCGGTTGATGAGCTTTAATATAGAGTAAGAGTATTTTTAAAATGACAAAATACTAAATAAATAAATAAATAACATGGCCAGCCAAATAGCTCAGCAGACTAAAGCAACTGCTTAGGCAGAGTGCAGTAGCAGGGATTCAATCCTTGGCATGTGGGGTGTCCCGAGACGGCAACTGAGTCTGGGTGTGTTGACCTGCATCTGTAATCCCAGAGTTTGGGTGTCTGAAAACAGGAGGATCATGACAAATCCCATCTACATTGTGAGGCCCTGTAGAACTTGTACTAAATATGTACAAAAATATTTCATCTTATAACTGAGACCACATTATAATTTTTAAAAACCACTCACATATGGATATTCTTTTTTTCTCTCAGATTACATATTGAAATAATTAAACTACTAGACCCAATTGTACTTAAAAGCTTAGGGAACAAACTATTAAACAAAGAATATTAACTCTATATAGTCATTTTTTAGGGTGTTATAGTAATTATATATGTCTGGTAATAAAGAAAAAGTATGTGGGGGACCAGGAAGATGGCTCAGTGGAATAAGCGCTTCCCTGGCTAGCACAAAGGCCTGAGTTCAATCCCCAGCTCCACAAAAAGAAAGAAAGAAAAAGTTAAGTATGGATGTATAGATCCTAATGTATACATAATTATATATCAATTGGTTGATATTTAAATTGTAGAAATTAGTAAAAGCACATTAAAATATGGCACATTTAATATTCTGCTGTAGAACAGAGAAAAGAATAAATTTGCCAATATTTTTATTCCATATAAAGTTAAATAACATTTGCCTAATTGTGATACTGATAAAAATAATATGAAACAATATTTATTTCAATTTTCACTAAAATTTCACTTAAAATATTTTGCTTTTTATTTTGAGAATCCAGCCTCAAGAGTACTACTGAATTTACTGAGATAATTTTGGCACATTGTCTTTAACAATTTAACTGTAAAGAAGAATGAAATACCTGGAAATATTTTTTTTTATATCAGCAACAGAGGTCATCATAAACTTTGTGATTGGTGTGAAATATGGTTAGTGTGGTAGCAATTTTCCGAACATGCGTCTTGGATAATGATATTGTTTTCCTTTACAAAAGAGAATGTTGATTCATCCACTCATGAATACTTTCATGTTTTCTTGAAAGGAACCAAAAATTTATAGAAACACAGAATCTCTAAGCTGGAAAGGGGTACAGTTATTGTAGAGTTCAAATACTTCATTTTACACATGAGAAAACTGAAAACTGATTTTCCAGTCCCAACAAAGGGGA
The DNA here is from genome assembly GCA_004027165.1 of Ctenomys sociabilis. Classification (NCBI taxonomy): domain Eukaryota; kingdom Metazoa; phylum Chordata; class Mammalia; order Rodentia; family Ctenomyidae; genus Ctenomys; species Ctenomys sociabilis. Next base: position 33,396 of record PVKA01020053.1, read on the forward strand.
ATTACAAAGATTTTTTTTTTTAAGTCTTTTTGCCACAGATAATTCTATTCCCCTTCTCTACAAACCACACACATACTTTTTCACCTGCTCTGAAATCCCATTTTGCGCTCACCCCCAGGCAAACACAAAGCCTCTCCCACCCCAGGAGAGTACAGTTCTCTGGTGTGTCCTTGCTTTCCCTCAGTGAAACTTACAATACAAACAAGATTATAATATTTCTTCTTTCCTTTCATAAAGATCTCCTTGATTTGAAGACTGAGACAAGTTGTCTTTTCATTACACTTATCATAATGTTTTGTTTTTGTTTCTATCATAATCTGTATATGATTGCATTGTGCTTATGGCTGGACTTACTGCTACCCGTTCTCCTGGGTCTGGCATAGTGCAGGTGGGTCTCAAAGAATATTTACTACATACACAAAGAAACTCATGAATAGCATCCCCCCACTATCGTATTCCTAGGCAATACCTCAACCAGAAATAGGTGCATCTCATGGGAGAGCTTCCTAACAGACATCATAAAAGCAGGCTTTGACTGATGACCACATATTCTCCCCAGGATGAACTGAGCTCACTCAAAAACAAAACTACTGCCGGAAGTTGCACGCTGATAACTGGCTGCTTGACTGACTCTCTTGAATGTCTTCTATGGTGAAAGTTCAGCTGGGGAAACTCTTAAGCTATGGCTTTGCTTGGGTCTTTGAAAAGCACTTCTTGTTCCGTGCCAGTGGTCAAAGCCAAAACCTTGTCAATTTTTTGAGGGGAAAAAACCAAGTGGACCAAATGATGTATTATATAAATAATCTGGTTTTTGAGGGTTTTAGTCCATGTTATTTACTAGACAACCATAATTCATAATGTTTGCTTATAGACTGTCAATTGAAACACTTTGAAACACTTAATATGTTGTTGTATCTAACATATTAAGATACAACTTAAGAAGGTTGTATCTCAAAATTGGACTGTTTTAATGAACTGCATAAAAATGGCTTTTAGTAGGCTGCCACCCCATCTATCACAAAGACCAGCAAAGTCACATCTGCAGCCATCATGGGACTGTGACATCTGGACATTGCTCCAAGGAAAGCAGCCACATCACTGTTGTTGGTGTTAGGCAATGTGTACCATACACAAGTGCTAAGTAAAATATGAGTCCTTATGGGTTGGCGAGATAGCTCAGTGGAGTAAGCACCTGCTCAGGTAAGTGCAGGACCTGGTTTCTAGCCCTGGTGCAACATGCCATACTGGCCCTACTTCTACTGAGCCAGATACTGAGACAGGGTACAGTGGCACATGATTGCAATCCCAGTGTTGGGATGGCTGAAAACAGAGGATCACTATGACTCTGAGCAACATAGTGAGACACTACCAAATACATTTAAAAAGTGTGTCCTCATTACAACTGTAAGAGAAAACATGACAGATCTTATTTATAAGCAAGGAAGTCCCTTCTAGAATATGTTACTTAACCTCTAGATTATTGTATTTTTTCAGCATCTGATACACTTTACTGGTTGCTTTAGCATTTAAAATGAATTAAATTCTATTAAACCCCATTTTTAGGTAGTTTCAACAGTATAGCCTAAGGGGATATAAAGCAAGGAGATTTGTCTGGCAGAACTCCAGATACTAATGGTGTTAAAATGCCTTCTTATTGCATTTAAGTCAGTAGTTAGGTCAAGTAGACAAACATATTTTAGAGAATGGTTAAATAAGCACTCCATTTAGTGCTGCTTTTCAACTCATACATTTACTTCTCTTATTCTCTTGGTTGTCTAATACAGAACGTGACATAGTTATGAACACATTGGATATTGTGCCTGCACAACTTAAATTTTTGAGCTAAATTCTATAGACCTAAGGCTCATGGCAATAAAGATGATCATGAAGAAGTCAGGCGCATCCACAAAACAGTGTGAGGACAGAAAGGATAAAAAGGGAGTAAGTCTTTATGGTGCAGGGTCACAGAAATCAAGGTAACATATGTCCCTGGCTACCAATAGTGCACACAAATTTATGTTTTGTTTAGTCTGAGAAGAAAATGAATCTAAAAATTTATTTATGATTAATATGGTTTTGACAGACAGTAATATAACTAAAGCAGTTAACAAGGATAGTGGCATTTTAATTATAATCATCTAACCATAAAATAAATTGGAATATATGTTTGTGTAGAGTGGAGAAATACTGAAATCAAGAGCAAGAAATGAAAAGTGTCAGGAAATATTTTAAAAGCTCAGCTATTCTAAGTTATGCTGTACATGAGATGGCTAGTAATGGAATGGAATAAAAACAAAATTTTTAAACAAATCTTATTCAAAAAATGTTCATAAACATGTAGTGGCATATATAGTGAGAAAAAGTGGACATAAAATTTGGTGTGTTTTTTTGAAAAATGCTGATGAGGCATACAAGGCAGAAGTCCAGATATTTCTTTTACTTGTTCTTATGCCTCTAGTACTACAGTGAACTGAGAATGGGAACTAAATAAGTGATTGATCACTAGAGATGGTGGGTGGTTTGATGGTTCAGTAGAATGATGGTTGGATGGGAATGAAGCAGTCTGATAGGGAAGGAGATAAAGCAATAGTCAGTATAAAATCCAGGACAAATTATGCACTTTTTATTTTAGGGAAGGGTCCTCAGAGTGTTCAGGGTCTCACTACTAGATTGGATTCATAGTGATCTGCCTGTGTCCAACCTCCCAAGAGCTGGGATTACAGGCCCACACCACCATCCACTGTCTCAATTACTGCCTCAGAGGGCCCAAAGGGTGGGGCTTGCATAGCAGTTCAGGGGACAAAACTCCTGGCCCCTGTTCCACCTTGCAGTTGATTTAATCCATTGAGCTATTTGGCCAACCAAAATTGCATAATTTGAAAGAGAACAAAATTACTATCTTAAAATAAGTTCCAGCAACACATTGCATCTCTCATAGATTCTAAAGTTAACATTTCACAAGAAAAAATTTTCTGTAGATATGGCCCATTGATAGATCTTTGGGAATAACTATTAGGATGCAATTTGACCAACTACTAATGATCCTATCCTTCTAATAGCAACTTGGATGTCAAAGTATGGTGTAGTTCTGAAGGCGATTAATTTCAAAATCTACATATTTGGATGAAATTTATCCCCGGACTACAAAAGTGTTTAAAAATATATGCATGAAATATCTGAAATGGAAAATATTGATGTATCTTGTTCATATATCAAACTTTTTTTAAGGAGTGCACAGAGCAATATTAAAACAAAAATTTACAGATGTTACAGAATTTCACTAAGCAAAATAATATGAATTTCCCACTATTTGTTGTAATGCAGAGTGTTGTCTTCAAATTAGTTGTTCATCTTATCAGAAATATGCATGGAAAATTGGAAGAAGAAGGGAACAAAAGGACAAAGAATTGAAATAAAGGAGACAAAACAAATTAAGCATTAACTGCCCTTTTTCATAGACAAGAAGAAAGCCACAGTATAGTTGTCTAAACCATCCTGCTTTCATAGATATATCTCTCGTTTTAACTTTAAAGGAAATATTTTCTTTCCTTTAAATGCATTCTTTCTCCTCTGTCACTCAGATATTTCTTTCAATTTATTGGTTTTATTTCTCTTCCAGACCTTCTCACCTCCCATATCTACCTCTCACTTCTTCACCAACATGAAATTTTCCTTTTGCTTACTTTCAGATGTTTGTACTTTCTGATGGTAGAGTAGCTGGCAACCACGACTTAAGTATTTCCTGTCCTGTCTGTCCCTCAATGCTGATCCTCTCTTTTCAGTGCTTGCAGCATCATGCCTAATGTTTAGGAGAATAGTAGATAATATATACATGTTCACTTGATCATAAGATAAACATTCAATGCTTTCTCCCTCACTTTTTTTTAAAATTAAACATAAATCTCAGCATTTACTGCATAGAAGCAAAATTTAAAAATCTGTACAATGTATTCTTGGCAGATTACTAATTCAGCATACACGTGGACCACTGATGCATGTCCATAAGTTGTGAAATTTCACCGTATGCTTGGAACTATAATGTTCACTGAAGAGAATTGATTTATGTATACTAGGATATCTCTCTTGTGAAATTAAGGCAGTTATTCAAACTTGTACAGAAACAACTTGAGAAATATTAAAAGCTGATAGAAAGGCTAGCTCCATTTTCTAGATCTATGTCAGAATCTGGTCGACAGGCTTGACCTACACAGCCACATAACAGCTGAAGTATATTTAAACTATTTTCAGTGATGGGCACTGAGCAGTTAATTCTTTTGGAGAAGTAAAAACTTCAGTGTGCAGGGAATTCATTTCTTCCCCATTATCATAATATTCAATTGGACTAAATTATTCTGTAAGAGCATTTGATCGTGCAGCTACTGAAGCTGGATTCATTTACCTTAAGGTTAGTAAAGTCACAGCTTAAATTGTTCAAGAGTTGGCAGCATCAAAGTTACTTCCCCTTTCTTTATTAATTTCTTTACTAGTAAAGAGTTGAAAACTGGCACAGAATGTAGAAAACTGGCACAGTATGAAAGAGAAACTTCTGGTCATCACCTGTACTTTGGAAAGGTCAACAAGGAAAGAATAGAAAAATTTTGAGAAATTCATATCTTCGAAACTTTTCTTGTTTTAAGTCAATTAATCCTCCAAGAAAAACAAAATCATTTTACTAAGTAGAGTAAAGAATGAGGGACTCCATTAGTGTGTATACCTTGGGAAACTATTATCACAGATATTTTCATTCTGATCCAAACTTAATTAAGTTGAATTCATTAAAGGATAGGTAAAAGTTATTCTTTTCTCCATAGGGCTTTAACTGATGTGCAATTGTTTACTTCCAAGAGACAGGAGAATTGTGAATCTGTGTTAAAGAACACAATTCATACACAATGAGGATCCTACTGATGAAGCAGGTAGATACCACAAAATCAGTTTAGGGGAAGTTAGAGACCACAGGATCAGGCGATTGTAAAGATGTCATCTGGAGAACAAATCTAAGACTTGGTAGGGAATAGAAGCCCTGAAGATATGAAAGTATCTTCAGAGAAGACACCACAGCAAGAAGATAGGCAAGTTAGTTCAAAGGGGTTAAAAAGGTGGCTTCCTTCATTTCGTGATGAAGTAAACGACTACGTGAGTTAAATAATTGATTTTAAATTCAGAATGAGCTGCTGGATATAAATAATCAGAAAGCCAAAAATAAGGGTGGTGGTGGTGGTGGTGGTGGTGGTGGTGGTGGTGGTGGTGTGTGTATGTGTGTGTGTGTGTGTGTGTGAACAATTTGACAAGAAGTGGTAGTCAAGAATAGAGCATTGAAAAGTATATTGCAGGACATAAACTTGACTAAAATCTGAGTTTCCTGCACTCTGTTCAAGCAATCATGAGATATTATTTGTTGTGCAGCACTTTAAAACATTTAAAAATAAGCAACACAAGCTAATAACTGCAGTCATAAACCATACACTCCAAGTGTTCAGTAAAAGCTTGCATTTAAAAACAGTCACTTTCATAAAGGAGTAAGCTCTGGTCTAGGGCGAGATTGATAAGGAATTGTGGATCATGATGTGTGTAACCATCAAGACACTGAAAAGATTTTGTGTCAGAGAGGCAGGCCAGAAGCCTTCATGTGGATAATCCAGGACTTTTATTTCCTGCACAGAGCATAGAGGGTAGTAATTTTGAAGGCACCATCAGAAAGACCCCTGACTGAGCCAAACCACATTTGTCTATTTTTGAACAATAAAGGGTTGAACTCCCTTTCCTTGGATTTAAAAGTTGGGTTTCAAAGAGCGCAGCTATTTCAAACCTGCAGCTGGCAGAACCTGGAATTGACACAGTATAATAACACTGTGCTTCGGAACTAGGAGTTCTGAGGAAATGCAATGGTGCCATCAGACTCTTCAATAAGAAACTTAAAGATGATTTTACTATTGCTAAACTCAACTGCCCAGTGACAAAGGTGGTCCCTACTGTCCTTTCTGCAGGGGTCAGATGCATGAGTGTGTACTCCATAGGTTACGGCAAATAACATATCCTGCCTGGTTCAGAAAAGTGTAAAATGCACAATCACAATCTGTTTCTAGGAAAGGCTAAATGATAAATAGTGTCTCAAAGATGGAGATATTATCCAATAGAAAGCAACCATCACAAAGTCCTTCTTAAGTTGTACTTCTATATGATCTTTATGTATCTCTTGTTAAACTAGTAACTTTATGTATGGTCTATAGGATATTGAGATTAGAAAATAGTTCATTGAAAATATAAAGGAGGCTTGACTTCGCCTTACAATCCTTTCATTGAAAATTTCTAAAATTAAATCTACAAGTTAAATAGACATTCATTTAAGGAAAAAATAGTGCTCTCAAAATTTTGAAGTGCCCTAGGGCTCATTCCTGGGATATTTTATCTCTTCTCCATAGATAATCTCATGTACTTGCATGGCTGCAGATTCATTTATATGATAATGACACCCAAACTGTATCTCTAGCCTTGACCTGTCCCCCCAACTGGAGGAGAGTATCTCTAAGTAATGGGTAATACACATATCAAATTTAACACGTTCCAAAGTCTTCCACATTCCTTGCTCTCCATCTCTCCTTCCCTAGGTTTGTCTCATCTCCACTGGCTAAATACTGCCCCAGGCTGCCATTCTTCCTGGTCCAGCCATGTCAAAAGGCTTCCCTCGCTCTTCTTTTTCCTTCTTCAGGGCACAAACTGAGCAGGAGGAGGACCTGCTGACTCCCACTAAACACCCCCTGCCCTGTCACTTGATCTCTGCCTCTGCCAATCCTATCTGCTAGCTCACTACCCTCTGCCTCCTGACTGTTCTCTCTGCCCTTTCTTGGCCTATTTTCTCACACTTTTCCGCAAGCAGTCTGAAAAAGTGGTCCCTGTTTAAAACCATATTAGCTTCTCCTTGTATTTACAATAACATCAAAATTTCTAATCCTGGCCTGGGAAGACCCAGATTACCTGATCCTAGACTCCTTCTGCCCTCATTTAATAGCCTTTCTTCTAAGCCAAATGCATTGGCCAGTCAGTCTACTTCTGGATCATGGCAGTGTTCTTATCCACCTACAGACACATCACATGGTACCTGAGGCTTTATCTTCCAGGAGCGTTTTCCCCTCTAATGTTATGTGCCTTGGTCTTTCTTTCTCTCTTCTTTCTTTCTCTCTCTCACTCTCTTTTTTTATTTACAACTTCTCCAATTTAGTTTTCTATAGAGTATTTAACAGTAAATTGTAATTTCTACTTGAGCAAAGCAATTGCCTTTACTTTTTTTCTGTTGAATGTTCAGCGCTAAAAAGAATTGGCTTTCAGAGTTCTTGTGCTGTCTGTAAGTACATCTATCACCAAGTTTTAAGCAATCAACTTCTTTGTAAATAGATAGATTAATTTAAAAAAAAAGCATTCAGAGACCTTCCAAATTCACTTGAATGCTTCTGTAATCTGTAATGGTGCTATAATCTATTTTTCGATACAAATAGTTCAGCTGAAGGAAAGAAAAGTGGAAATAAACTGAAGATATGAATTTAGTCACTTACTTTCTACCTCATACTTTAACAATTGGACAGTTGTACTACTATGCCATATACAAAGCCTTGACTACAGTTTTATAGCCCAAGCCATTAATACAAAATGTTTTTATTTAGTTCAT
>PVKA01020054.1:0-41039 GCA_004027165.1 Ctenomys sociabilis
AGACTCAGGTGAGCTCCAAATTTTCTGAGCAAGGAGATTGTGGAGCCACAGAGGAAAGAGATTGAAGTTCTATAGTGTGCCTGGGGAGAGTCACATGAAGAGAAAACTTTCTCTCAGGCTCTCACAGAGAGCAATCTGGTCAAGCATTGGCCATGACTCATCCACATGGATGACACAGACAAAGGAACTACAGAATAATATACAGGACTACAAGATAAACCCTGAGAAGATGTCAATGACCACATAGGAAATATAAAGTTCATGTGTTGGTATATAAGTTTGGATCTACCTAGGTCTTAACCATCCAGCAGAAAAGTATAAAAATGAAGTATACATCATGAGCCCATAAACAATATTTCTTTTTAGTTAGTTGTGATGAACACCAATTCACATATTTTGACTTTTGTCTTTGAATGACACCTGTTGATTTTGTTCAGGTATGATTTTGTTTTACACTTATTTACATAGCAAAGGCAATTATAGTGGTGGTGGAGCCATCTATCATAAAAATTTGGGGAAGCTATTAAGAACTATACTATTTCAGATGTGGCATGACTGTTATTTTTTGATAGTATGAGTTTTGGAGAATAACTTTTCATATCCATAAAATCAAATATTTTTACAGATGTTCTAAGACATTTTAACTTTTAGTATCAGATTCAAAGCTTAGTATTGTTTCCTCATACTTCCTTATAAAAATGAATTATCTTACAAGCAGTATTTTATCCACTTTGCTCTACTTCTAAAAAGATTGAAAGGGCCCACTATGCATCTTTCTTCCAATGCAATAATTTATAATTTGAGCAGTACAATTGATAAAAATATGTAAGCATATTTTTCTGCTCAAAGAACTAATGGGAATTTGAAAGAGGAAAGATTTTGAAATCAATTGACTTGGATGATGAGTGTTATGGGAAAGTATTTTATTCTCTGTGCCCTGCATGTTTCTTATCTAGAAATTGGAGAAATAATACCTCTAAATAGTTACTAAAGAATAACCCATACTTTAAGTCATCATGAACATGAGCAGAGAAAATTTACTTGTATTTTATAAATTGAAATGGTACTTCACTCCTTAAATAGTTATTTTTTCCCTTTTCTTAAAAAGAAAAAAACATATATAAAGAGAAGTGCAGGACATTTCTTTCACTATGGGTTAATTTCAGTTAATATGCCCTCTCAGCTTATCCACATTTCCCCCACCACATTGCCCAAAGTAATTAATAAATTCAATGTAACCCCTATCAAAATTGCAATGACATTTTTCACAGAAGTAGAAATGACAATGTTAAAATTCATATGGATCCACAAAGGTCATAAATATCAAAAAGACCTTAGGGAAGAAAAACACAGTTGGAGCCATCACACTACATGATTTGCAAATAAGTAACAAAAATATAGGAATCAGAATTTATTATTGACATGTGAATAGACATATAGACCAGTGGAACAGAATAGTGAACCCAGAAATAAACCCTGGTGTATATGGCCAAATGATCTTTGACCAATGTGTCAAGAAAAGCTAGTCTCTGTGATGTGTAATATGATTCAGAAGACTAGATATTATGTACAATAATGAATTTTTATTTTTTAAATTAACTTTACTGAGAAAGAAATAGCAGTTTCAAAACAAGTTAGTAGGACAGTTACAATGATTAATACATTGCATATTGTTGTTTTCATAGTAATTATTCCTAGTACAAGATGCAGACATGATATCTTGTCTAAACACAGTTAATACAAATCTTTCTTCTCATTGAACTAAGAGCAAGTAGCTGTATATCTATCCTAACTACTTAGGTTGAAAAAGACACAAAAATCAACTCAAAATGAATTAAGGACTAAAACATAAGACTTACAGCTGTAAAATCCACAGACTAAAATGTAGGGAAAAGTGACTATGTTGTCCTTGGCAACGAGATTTTAGTTGCTACTACAAAAGCTCAAGCACCAAAAGCAGAAATAAACAATGGAGCTACATCAAACTAAAAAAAAAATCTTCTACACAGCAAAGGAAACAAAAAGAATATTTACAAATTGAAGAAAATATTCAAAAGCTACATATCTGTATATATCTGATAAGGGTCAATATCCTATACATATAGAAATTCATCCTAGTCAATCCTAGTCAATAGCCAAAAATCACAAATCAAGTTCCCAGCCTCTAAAATCCAATTTAAAAATTGACAAAGGACTTGAATCAATGTTTCCAAAGAAAACATCAAATAGCCAATCAAGATCTGAAAAGATGCTCAGAATCACTAATTATTAGAGGAATGTGAATCAAAGCTATAGTGAAAGGCTGAGGCAGGAGGATTGTTGTGAGTTCGAGACCAGCCTGAGCTACAAAGTGAGCTTAAAGCCAGCCTGAACTGCATAGTGAGACCCTGTCTCAAAAAGACAAAAAAAAAAAAAAAAAAAAAGCTATAGTGAAATATCACCTCACAAGTGTTTCTATACCTATTGCCAAAAAAATCAAGGTAAGTGTCAATGTGAAGAGAGTGTTTCTGGTAATATATATTAGCACTGCCACTATCCAAAGCTTCATCTGAAAGTTAAAAGAAAAACCCCTGGTGCTGGGAAGATAGCTCAGTAGAATAAGCACTTGCCTGGAAAGCACAAGGGCCTGAGTGCAATCCCTGGTTCCACCAAAAAAAAAAAAAAAAAAAAAAAAAAAAAAAAAAAAAAAAAAAAAAAAAAAAAAAAAAAAAAAAAAAAAAAAAAAAAAAAAAAAAAAAGAAAAAGAAAGAAAGAAAGAAAAAAAAAAACCTCCATCACATCACCAGCAGCCTTTCTAATGGATATGCACTTAAGAGGAATCAAATCACCATCTCATAGAGATAACTGAGGATAACCCATCCTCATTTCAGCACTAATTAATATATAGAACCAAACCAAGTGTCCATCAAATGAATGGACAAATGGTAACTTGTACTTTTCAAAAATGACGCTATCCTTTTTTAAAAAGGGGGATCCTGCCATTTCCAGTGTTATAAACAGACTCTGAGAGCTTTATGCTCAGTGAAATAAGGCTGACACAAATAAAAATCCTAACTGATATTTACTTATTCATCACTGTCATACCACAACTCATGGCTTCTTTCATGTTTGGCATTAACCTGCTCTGTATATCTTCTTCCAGTCAGTCACCAACACCTGCACATTCTACCTCACAGTAGGCATCTTCCGCTTGATTTCCGGGAGGCTGAGTTTCATATCCCGAATCAGAGTTCATTATAGTGGGTTGGCTGAGAAAATTCAGTTCCTTCTAACTGAGGCCCAGGCAATGTGGAGGAGAACAGTGTTTTTTCCTCTGTGGGAGAGCACTATGGATTTTCTGTGTCCCTCACCCAGGGCTGCACTTTCTCAGCACCATCCAGGCCTTCCAGGGTTGAGAGTTCCCTTTTGTCCTAGCTCAGTGTTACCACAACATCCCTTGATGTTTCTCTAAGTCATGTAAACATCTGTGTAAAGTGTTCCTCTAGCAATCTTCCCTCAGGTTCTCAGTTTTACTGTGTCAAAAGCTTTTCATCTTTTGGCAGAACTTTGGTGGAAATGTGTTATATTTTGTCTGTTCCTTAAATCTACTTTGGTCTCTTCCTTCTTCAGCTTGGGCTGGAATGCACAGCAGACTCCACCTGGGCTGAAGAAGCTCTCTGTAACTTTCTTGTCTCTTCTCATACTCCGCCAGTCTCTGCCATAGTCACAGTCTCACACTGGTGACAGGACTTTCCTGGGGGTCAGAGGGATCAATCATGGAGGGAAATTAGAATTTTATTTATTTAATTTTAATTTTTTTTATATTTTAAGGAAAATAAAAATAGTAAAAATAACACCATAAATGATACAGAATTTCACTAAGCAAAATAATGGGAAATCAACAATAGTTGTTATATTAAACATCATCTTCAAATTAGTTGTTTAAGTTGCCATATATAAACATGCAAAATTGTTTAAAAAGTTATGAAATTAAGAAGGACAAAAAATTAAGCATTAACTTTTCCTTTCAATAGAGCAACAGAAATCAGCAGTAAAGTTATTTAAGCTATCCTGTATATGTACATAAATATATCTTTTTTCATTCCTTCTTTCTTTCTTTTGTAGCTACCTAAGATCATGAATTTTAAAATATGCTGAAATATGGAGTTACTGGTTATCTGTTTAGGAATATAAGAGACTTCTCATTGCTATTTCTTTTTCATTATATATATATATACATACATACAGATAGATAGATAGATAGATAGATAGATAGATAGATAGATAGATAGATAGATAGAGGATAGTTTGGATAATTGTCCAGCACTTTTGTTTTTAAAAAGGAAAAAAGAAAGTAAAACGAGTTTAGTAAAAATGGAGAGATAGTCATGATCCTGAGCATTTAGAATTTTAAAAATTGATAGAATAATTATTTTAGAGTTGAATACGCCATTAAGTGGCTGTGATATTGAGCCAATGTCCTTCCTCTGTTTTATTTTTCTGATACAGTTTAATATCTAAGTGTATGTTGTTACTTAGGAAAGAGAGAAGCTACCCAGGCAGTTCAATGCAGTCTTATACGAATGCTTAATAAATGTCATTTGTGCTAATTTTCATAAAATCTTTACATGATTTCCCAAGATTTATAGAATAAAAGAAAAACTCTTATTTGACATGGAATTCCACAGTTTGACACTAATTCTTTAGTTTCCTATCCCACTGCGATTTTATACGCCACATGAAGTTGGGCCACACTGAACTACTAACAAGTTCCTAACATCTTCCTCACCAGTACATCCAATCTTTGTGCATGGCATGTCCTATTTTGTAGTACCCTTGTGAGTTACCAAGTCACAAACACTTCAATACACCTGCTACCATCTGTCTTAGTCTCAAAAGGTTAGTTCCAGAACTTCCTCCTTGAGGAGACTTTCCTTAATTTCCCCATATACGGGAAAAACTTGACCTCTCCATTGTACAGATTCCAAGGTGAATATTCCTCAAACACTAGAGAGGGAGCTCTATTGCAAGCAGAATACAAGACTTCCCTTTGAGTTTTGAGCACCAGGAGTAGTGGCTGGCACATAATAGATATTCAATAAGTATTTGCAGAGTGAACAAATCTTGGTTCCAATATAATTTTGCACTGTTTATAATTGAAGCTATCTTCAGAAGATTAGGAGGTAATGTTTCATTTACACTTCTACCCGTCTTACCCTGCTTTGCATCTGTTGCATAGGATCACAGCTTAGCTGATGCGTCAGCAGATAGGATCAAGTATCTCTAAAATAATGCCCACATTGACTCTGTTTATGCTAATACCTGGGAGCTGATCTAGAAGCTGAATGTGCCAAGAAAACTGACATGCATATGTTCAGTGCCTTATTCTATCATATAACCTCTAAAAATAGACCTCGAGAAAATTCTTGCTGACTAAATATTTGAAGCAAATTAAAGTATAAAATGCAAACAAAAATACATGTCACAAGAAGCTGAAAAATATATTTAAAGGAGTTGTTACTTTCCTCAAGCTGCTTTCATTACGAAGAGGAAGATAAAGATTACAATAGATTATTTCAACAGATATAATCTCACATTGTTAAACTATCTGTTATTTTTATGTGAAAGAGAAAAAATAAAGATAACAATAAAAGAGTTTCAAAACAGATTGATGGAAGACTTATAGTGATTGCTACAGTGTGTATTGTCTTCTAAGTAGTTACTCAGAGTACAAAATACAGGCATGGTATCTTTAGAAGCTGAAATAATTTTTGTTCATCATTGAATACTATGAAATCTTAATTTAAGTTTTTGGCAACTTACCTCCCAAAAATTCTTATATTTTATTAACAATGCTTAAAAGAAAACTTTAATCCTTAGCGAAAAGGTTTATTATCATCCAAATTAACATTACCACCATAAAGGCAGCTTTCAAGCCATACAGTTTGTCTTTGAATATTGAGCTACTTAAGAATATTTGAAGGACATAGTAAATATTCATATATGTTTAGTTTTCAAACAGGGCTTATGGTTGAAATAATTTTAATATTCCCTATATCTGGGAAATTTAGTGTTAAAAATAGCTGCTATCATTTCTATGCATTTAATAAACATTTTAATTGTATTAGTGCTATGAGAAATTATTTCAGAAGATATTCTTGGAAAATATAAGCAGGATGTAAAATTATGGAAATGTTTCCAGTAAAGTGTTTTCTTACTGAAAATTTCCTGTACTGTGCTTTTATTTTTTTTTTTATTTTTTTTTTTTTTTTGTCTTTTTGAGACAGGGTCTCACTATGCAGTTCAGGCTGGCCTTAAGCTCACTTTGTAGCTCAGGCTGGTCTCGAACTCACAACAATCCTCCTACCTCAGCCTCCCGAGTGCTGGGATTACAGGCATGCGCCACCACGCCCGGCTACTGTGCTTTTAATAAGCACACAGTTTATAGAACAGTCGTAGTGTATGTGACATAATACTGCATAATGATTTTAAAAGAGGCACAGAACCCTATTCCAGCAATGGTGGGAAGCAAGTGTGGTAGAAAGAGGGGTGCCAGAGGGTGGCGTGTGACAGATCAATAGGGTCCACCTCCCTGAGCTGATAAGGGTGCTGTCACAGCCTCACGAGGGCAAACAGGGACTCTTCCGGACTGCACATGCAGACAAGGGCAGGATTGCACGGAGTGTGCCTCCTCTCACTTATCTCAAATGATCATCTAGCCTTTGATAACTTCTTTCCCTTGCATATGTGCTGTGCCTCCAGTACTAAATGTTATGGTTTCACTATGAGTACCCTTCAATTTATTAATTCATTTGACACAAATACACTAAACATGCATATCACTGTAAGTTCTAAAGATAAATATACAAGGGCTGGTGAGATAGTTCTTGTGCAAGACTAAGTGCTTGCTTAGGCAATTGTAGGGACTGGGGTTTGATGCCCAGTACCTCATGCCGGGCTGGCCCTGCCTCTGGGCAAACGAGTCTGTGCATCCCAACTCTGGGGAGGCTGAAACAGGAGGGGCTCTATGAGTTCCAGTTATGTAGTGAGACCTTGCACACACAAAAAAAAGATAAAACATAAAAAACACATAAAGATAAACACAGAGAAAGAAAATATTCTCTGCCCTTATGGAAGTTCTAGATCATGTTAATGTTCCATAGTTGTTATGGTTTGTGTCTAGAGTCCCCCAGAACCTCATGCAGTCATGAATGTATGGGATGCTGGATTACAATGTAAGTAATGGAAATAGTCTTCTCTCATCCGTGGTTGCTTTGCTACTTCCTGACCGTCATGAATGTCTCTTTTCTGTGATGACTCTCTTCTGTGACATGCTGCCACCGAACCAACTGATTATGAACTGAAATTTCTACAGCTGTGCCCTAAATAAAACTTTTCCCCTTTGACCTTGATATCAGGTATTTTATCTCAGCCAGAAGAAAAGCCAACCCTATATATTGGAAAATAAATAATTAAAATTGAAGCTCAGACTTGGCACATACTATATGCTTAATATCATGTTAATTACATTGTTTTTGCTTAAGATTCACAGGAATGAAACATTTTATGCTTTTATCATTCCACTACAGAGTTAAAAGTAAATAAGTGATGTTAGAAAATAGTAGTATTGACACCAGATAATTCAAACAAAATAGCCTTAGAGCTGACCAACTGCCTTGTGTACTTTCTCTCATTGTGAGATAAAATACCTGACACCCATAATTAAGGAAAGATCAGCTCACCGTTGGTGGAGGTTTCAGTCCATAATTGGCTGCGTCTAAGGCATAGTGGCACCAGGCAGAGGACCATGCTTCATGGAGGTGGAAAACAGAAAAAGCAACAAAATCAAAAGAAAAGCAACAGAAGAGAAAGTTAGTCTTGTCTTCTCCCTTACATTGTGTGCAAGCTGCCTGCCCCAGGGTGCATGTAACACCCACACCCATGATACTAGCATTGCACCACAAGTCAAGCATGAACTCTACAAGCCCACACATGACTACATGAGGCTTTGAGGGGAGATTTAGGCATAAATCATAATAACAACTGTGTACTTATATCTTTTAAAAAGTGACCCAAAAGAAATCTCTCTTCCTTTTAGTTCTAGAAAATTCACATTTTTGTACCCATAACAGGAAAGTAACTAACAGTCTGTTTTAGTGAGATCCTGTCTCAGAAATTTAAAAAATTAGATATATATATAGTGCACATGAAGGGCTCTGATATTAATCCCTATTACAACACACACACACACACACACATGCATGCATGCACGCACACACACAGAGAGAAAAGATTATAAAAATACAGATGTCAATTGTATATAAGAAACATACTCAAAGCAAAAAAAAAAAAAAAGAAAAAAAGAAATATACTTAAAGGAAAATGCTAGGGAATGGGAAAATCTAGTTAGAGTGATTATAAGCATATTTGTAAAGGAAAATAGTGGACTTAAAGTATCATTTCTGGAAAAACAGTTTACAAGGTAAACTGTCTTAAATAGAAGACAGAACAATTTACCTAATATAAAAGATATGAGTGTATAAGCTTCCAAGTTCTGTAAGGCACAGTTTGGCTAGAAAATATTAGAGCCTTCCTCTTAGAATTGCAAGGAGAATTTGATAAAAATATAACTGTAGTATAAACCTTTTTCATATTTTCAAATTTGAACATGCCCACTAGAGATAAAAATGACAGAGAAGGAAGAAAAATAATACAATGAATGATGCTTCCTTTCTGGGTACATCTTCAACAAACTATTACCATAAAGTGCATGCATCTTTTCACTGTGTCCATGGAACTGTTAAACATGATGACATATACGATGACTGTATATTTTTAAGGAAGTAGTTCCAAAGGTTAGCTATGCCTATTGTAATGTAAGGGGAGACATACAAATAATAAAAAGGTTGCTCACATCCCTTGATTACCTAGAAATAATAAATTAACAGTTATATAAATCTTGAATTAAGACCTGGCCAAATAATTTGGCAGATTAAAGCACCTGCAAGGAGGCACAGGAGCCTGGGATTGGATCCCCAGGCCTGCTGTGTCAGCCCCACCCCTAGGGCATGGTGAGATGGCAATTGAGACTGGGCATGATGACACATGCCTGTAATCCTAGCTCTTGGGAGGCTGTAAACAGGCAGATCACTAGAAGTCCAATCTAGTAGTTTGACCCTGAACACCCTATAGACTCTTCCCCAAAAAATCCAAAAAGAAAAAAAAAATCTTGAGTCAAAGAGAAATCAAATGGGAGTCATGATTCTCTGGAAAGCCATAAGACAAAGGCTACATCACATCTTCAAGTTGGAGGTACAGTGGAAGCTACTCTGTGAAGGCATTTATTGACAAGGATATCTTTATTATAAAAGATAATTGAATGAAATTTATATTTCTTTAATGGAAAAAATAGGCAAGGAACAGGAAAATTGATAAAAAAAAATCTATGAAAGAAAAACATTTACATAGTAAATATAAGAAATGGAATATCTTCTAAGGAACAACATCAGTAAAGCAATACAAATATATTTCATATCAAGATGAAGAAGGAACAACAGTAGGCAGTATTAAAAAGGAAAAGTAGGAAAAGGGAAAGAGAAACGACCGCTGATGTATATTTACATTCTACAACCCCCCATGGTAACTTTGGAAATGGCAACAATGAATGTTTTCCTTGCTAACTGACAAAGAAATGAAAACTGAAACAAAGCATGCCAATTGTTAAGAGACACCATTAACATAATAATAAAATAAATTCATAGCCAAGTTTCCTTTTAAACATTTAATATTTTCAATACTGTTTCAATTATTCCAGGAGGTTAAAAATCTGGAGAGTTAAACTTACGCATTAGTACACATTAATGACAAAATCTCAAAGAGTAAAAAGGAAAAAAGATAGAGACCACTTATATTTTCTGTTATAAATCTTAACTGAAACATAAGTTAGTATATTTCAGTAATATATCAAAAATTATTCACTATGAAATACTAGAATTTATTTTAACAATTCAAGGTTACTTAATTAGGAAGACACATTCATGATCCATTTTAAATTAAAGAACCAGAATAATATATAGTCATATTAATATGTGATAAACATCAATTTCCTGAACTTTAGTAGCCCATTTAAGAATAAACACATTCTGTACTGTTTTGGGTGAGTTAAAAATTATATTTTCTGATAGAACTGGGTACATTGTTCATAATTTCTACAACATTAACAATTCCTATAAATAGCAAAAAATGCAAATGACTAATAAACAAAGTGGGAATAATTTAGCAGATAACATGATAAATGCCTACAGCCACTGTTCCAGATCTAGACAGTACTGGCTTAGGAAGAGAGCAACAGCAAGGAAAAATTAGAAATTTCAAGTGTATTCACATCTGATATGCAAGTATATTAAACATATATAAATATATTAAGTGACAAGGATGGCATTTTAGCTTATTGGAAAGAGATTATTTCATAAATAATGTTGACATGCTTGTGTAGGTATCTGGATAAAAGACATGTAAAATACAAAATTAAAAAATAAACAATGAGAATTCTTCAAGGATGTATGAACAGCTCCACATAAAACACAGTGATAAGAAAATATTTGACAAACATTGAAAAATTAAAATACATGCAGTAAAAATAAATCCATTTGAATGCATCTATCTTTTTAGAAAATATGCTGTAACTATTACAAAACATTAAGCAGTAACCCATAAAACCCACTTTATCATTGCTTAATTCGCATAACTGAATTTTATATTTTTATTATCTTTGTTTTATAGAGGAGGATATTAGTGTATAGGTCAGGCAGATAGGAAAATCTATATGACAAAGAAACCATTAACAAAGTCAATATGCTAACAATATATTTGGGGGAAATTGCTTATACCACAGTGAACAAAGGGATGGTTATTATCTGGGTTAAACATAAAGCTAGACAAGTTGTTTAAAATAAAAGACTAGGGGAAGCAAGTGGCTTAATAGGCATAAATATACATTAAACAAAATAAGGAATCCAAATGGTCAACAAGTTGCAACAGAGATGCTTGAGTGTGCTGGTCATAGGGAACATGCCAGTTAAAGTGACAATACAGTATCAGTCATACATGTCAAATGCCAAATGTCCATAAAACCCGGAAATTTTGCTTAGTACACTTTGGAATACATTTTCTCAATGTTGAAGAAGTCAGATTCATATTGACTACCCACTAATGGGTATACAGACAGAGCTACGTGTGCTCAGAAAACTCAATAGAAACCGTTGTACAAACATATCTAGCACATATTTACAGATCTGAGAGTGTTCCCCACAACTACTCTATGTATAGTAAGAACTCCACAGTTCTTTGAAGCAAATTTAGCAAACCTACTCAGTGCTACTGGAGTCACTTTTAAGGCCCTTTCTCATTTAATCTTCCCAGAAAAGTTTTACAGCTCTCATTTTTTCTAGAATAAAACTGAGGATGAGAAATCTATCAGGTGTGGCAGTGCTTTGCCTGCAATACCAGCTCTCTGGGAGGCTGAGGCAAGAGGATTATAAATTTAAACTCAGTTTGGGGAATTGGCAATTTTATTGAGACCTTGCCTCAGTGATAAATAAAAACATAAAAGAAAAAGAGTTGAGGGCTGTAACTCAGTGTGAAATCCTGGCTGCAATTACGCAAATTGAAAATGTTCATATAATTTTGAAACTGGTTTGCTTGGGCTGGTTGAGGGTTTTGAAAAAAAAAAAAAATTAAATGGTTAATGAAAGAAGAAAAAGAAAATCCAGCAAAGAGAATGAAATGTGGTGAGGTCAAGGGCACACTGAAAGAAGGCATTGCTGAAAACAGCCTGTTCAGATAAAATACAGCAGTGGGGAAAGATAGTCACCAAGCAATTATTTAAGAGGGACATATTTATTAGTTGTTTTTAAAATGCAGATCCAGTAATAATTTCAAGCTGTCGCCAATGAATGTTAAACCCAATAAAATATATTTTAATTTTCAGAATGCAATGTTTGAAATAAATGCAAAAGTCAGAAGGAAGTGCCCCAGGCTAAGTGTGAAAGTTACAGCTGTAGAAATTAATTTACATGAAAGAGTGATCATGCCTCCTTCAGAAACGGCTTGTGTGGAAACACAAGGCGGCCCAGTATTCATAATGGAACTCAAGTATTCAAGCAGGAGGCACTGACAGCTGCGATCATTTATTTTTCAAACTCCTGGACATGTTGTAGCATGCCTGCTAGATATGAGGTAGAATAGTAAAAAGAAGAAAAAAGTTGATGAAAGAAACAGCCAGAAGGTCTTTAACACCTTTTTAAAACCTACTCTTCAGATGTCCTTGAATTTTAAATTAGAAGCATATCAGTAGAAATTAATTTTTGGCATTAAACTCCCCAAATGAGTATTCCCTTTGGTAAGGCCGCATCATCTAATAAAACCCCCACAAAGAGAATTTTAAAGTTTGAATTAATTATAAAAAAGAAAGGGCTCTAATTTCATTGTAAGTTTGTGAAACTACTCTGATATTAAAGTGTGACTGGTGAGGTTTGGTGATTTTTATTGCATTACGAGTAAGTAATGGAGGAGTTGGGAGTGGTGCTAAAGCACGCATTTAGTATTCAGATCTTGAGTTCAACCCTCAATACATACAGCAACAAAAACATCCTTATTACCAGAGGTTTCAGTTATAGTCTTGTAGTTGGACACATAAGGTGTTGTCTAAGTGTTGATTGATCACTTTTGTCTTCATTCTTTTCCTCTAATCAAATCCAGCTTCTTTAATTGGACTCTTGAGTGAAAGACTTGCTGCTTCTCATAAAGTTTCCTTTAGGGTAGGCAGCTTAACAAGGGATGCTATGTTTAAAAGCATTCTTAGTCTTTCTTGGGAGCAGCATCTTTTAACAATTCTAACATCACCTCTATTTTAATCTTCTCCAAAAGGCTCTGGTCATTTCTTGACTAGTATTTCATGACTTTCTTCAAAGGTCTGAAAGTGTTGATATGCAGTGTGCAAATTTACACATACTTATAGACATCTTTCTATGTTCAGAGAGTTTATTACATAAATACATATTGCCAGAGTTTTACCATTCTTAATTCCTGGATTTCAAGTAACTTGTTGGTTCTGAAATTTCAAATGACGAATTCAAAAAGAATATCTCTGTAATAGCTACATAAGATTTTGCATAGATGAGAATGAATTTTGTTTTTACTCATGAATGACATTCGGCTGAATACAGAGAATTAAAAATAATTTGCTTTTTCTACCCTCACCAGAGCTTGCCTGAGCTGTAGCTGCTTCTCTCACCATCCTAGAAGAGAGCTTCACAAAGGATAGCTACAGATACCTGGCAATCCCTGTACAATCCCTTCCCCCTCATCATCAGAGGAGCTTGGCTAAGCTGTGAAAGCCTCTCCCACAACTGTGGTCACCCTAGCTCTGCTGACCTGCTTCTGCCCATCCCACTGGTACTAAAAACCTTGGTGAGCCCTACCCTGCACACTCCCACCATTAAGAGAGCCTTGCAGAGCTTTGCATAGCCAGTAACTTTTTGAGCTGCAGCTTGCCACCACCCCACAAACACACCTAGGTGGGAGCTAAACTGAATTCCATACAGTGTGAGCTCTAATAAGCTTACCCCACCCCCAATCTTGTGTGAGCTTTGCTCACCTGCACCCCACAACTTTTAAAATTACTGTAGAGTCAGAGTAAACATTGAGAGCTTCAAAAATGTCAAAAGGAAGGATCAATACACAGTCTCAGACCTCCAGCCCACCCAAAACAAGTCCAGGAGTCAAAGTCATACAAGGTACTGGAAGTCACACACCTGAAATTTCTGAAATGATAGGAAATGAACTAAAGAAGCAACTCCATCAGCCCATGAGGAAAATCAGAGCAGGAATAATCCCTCAGGTTAAAAACAAAAAGATATGATAAGAGTGAAAGAATTGCTCAATACATCTAAAGATAGAGATTTAAAAAAAGAAGGCAATAAGTAAATAATGGAATAATGATATAAACAGTACAGGAAAAAATGCATTAAACAGATTCAAACAGATATCTAGGACATTAAGAAATCTATTGAAAGCTGATAAAACTGCTTGAATAAAACAGAAGATAGAATTTCAGACCTTGATGATAACATTGCACCTAGGGAACATGAAAGGAAACATCTCTTAAAAATAATAAGGAACCTGAAATAATACAAGAGCCACAAGATAACATAAAGTAAAATAATATACGATGAATAGGTAGCATTAAAACAGCTGGAGTCAACATCGGTGACATAAGATTGCTGCAGAAGTAGTAGCAGAAAATTTCCCAAGTGTGCGAAAATAATCTGATGTAGAATTCAGTGAAGTATATAGAACTCAAGCAAGCCTTAATCAAAATAAATGAAGATCCCAGAAATTCAGAAAAAAAGATTAAAAGTTAAAGAAACAGATCACTTGTAAAAGAAAGTCCAGCCAAATAACAGCAGATTTCTCAACACAGGTCATCAAATCAAGAAGAGCTTGGTGTGAGATATGTTATGGCCTGAAAGAAAACAACTTCCAGTCCAGATTAATGTATCGTACAAAACAATCTATCACACTTAGTGGACAAGGTACTTTCATGGCATAGAAAAACTGAAGAAATGCATGACCACCAAACCAAACCAACAAAGACTACTGATAGATATCTTAGAAAGAGACAAAAATTTCCATAATTTCAAGAATTACAGCAGAATGGAATCACAAAGCATAGCAAGCAATTAAACAAAGAGGAAAAAGTAAGGATCTTATGGTAGGAAAACAACATAACAATAATAAGCCAACACATATCAGTCATAACTATCAGTGTAAATGCCCTCAATTCACCAATCAAAGAAAGCAGACTGACAGAATGTATCAAGAAACAAAATCCAACAATATGCTGTATACAAGAAACATATTCAACTCAAAATGTAATTCATAGACTGAATATCAAAGGATGGAAAAAAGCACACCATGTAACAGGAATGCCCCCCCCCAAAAAAAAATCAGGATAACTATTCTGATTGTTGTCAATGTCAGCTTCAAACCAAGAGTGACTAAAAAGAGATAAAAAGGTCAGTACACATTTGTTAGGAGAAAACTGTAAGAGGAAGAGATAACAATTATAAATAAATATGAACCCAATGTAAAAGCACCCAATTATATAAGACAGATTTTAACAGACATAAAAAAATAAAGTGAGCAATAACACAATTGTACTGGGAGGCTTTAACAGCCCATTGACAGAAAGACATAGATCAACTAAGCGAAACATCAACAAAGAAATAACAGAACTAAACAAAACTTGTAGAGAAATGGACTTAGGGACTGGCGGGTAAACTCTGTGATCTAAGCAACTTCCTGGCAAGTGCAAGCACCTGGGTTTGATCCCTGGTACCACAAGCCATGCCCTTTCAAAACCCAGGGCGTGCCATGCAGGTCCAGAACCTGGTGTGGTGGGGAGGCTAAGACAGAAGGATCACTATGAGTCCAAAATGTCTAATGAGATGCGGTACCAAATAGATACATAAAAGATTTTTTTTAAGAAAGAAGAAATGGAATTAGAAAACCTTTACAATTGTTCCATGCAACAGTTTCAGAATACACATTCTTCTCAACTGCATACAGGTCATTTTCAAAATAAATCATATACTGGCATATAGACTATGCTTAAGTAGATGCAAAAAAGTTCAATTTATCCCATGAATGTTCTATGGCCATAGTGCATAGTGAAATGGAAAATTACTTACAGAAATTAAGTAATTAAGTAATTACAAGAAAAACTCCATAAACATATGGAAACTAAATATCATCCTTAAACAATGGATCACGTATGAAATTAAATAAAAAAGTAAACAATATTTGTAATCAAATGAAACTGCAAAAAAAAAAAAAAAAACTTAACAGAACCTGTGGGATGCAATGAAAGTTGTTTTAAGAGACAAATTTATAATGGTACATTCTCCCATCAGGAAAACAGAATAAGGCTAAATAAAAACCTTATGCTGCACTGCAAGCTCCTACAAAAAAAAAGCAAGAAAAGCCCTAAACCAAATAGGGCAGGTAATTATAAAGGTCAGATTAGGAAGAAATGTAATGGAGATAAAGAAAACAATACAAAGAATTAATGAATTGAACAATTGGTTCTTTGAAAGAATAAATAAAGTTGATAAGCCACTATCCAATATGAGATGACAAAGGAAAGAAAAAAATCAAATTCATGCAATAAGAAAGTAAAACAGTGTAATCACCAGAGACCCTATAGAAATTTAGAAGATTATCGATATCTATCTCCAAAATCTTTACTCTCACAAGATAGAAAACATAGAAGAAATGGACAGATTCTTACATATGTATAAACTACCAAAGCTGAATGAAGAATATATAAAAATTCTAAATAACACAACTCAGTGAATTAAATTGAAAATGTAATAAAAAACTTGTCACCTAAAAAATCCCAGGTCTTGATAATTTCACAGCTGAATGCTCCAAAAATATACAGAAGAATTAATGCCAATTCTTGTCAGGCTGTTCAATGAAATTGCAAAGGAAGCAATTATCCCAATATCATTCAAGAAGGCAAGTACTACACTGATACCCAAAACAGAGAAAGACCCAACCAAAAAAAAGAACTATAGACCAGTATCCCCAATGAACAAGATTGAAAAAAATTCACATTATAATACTAGCAAACAGAATGTAGTAAACTATT
The DNA here is from genome assembly GCA_004027165.1 of Ctenomys sociabilis. Lineage (NCBI taxonomy): Eukaryota > Metazoa > Chordata > Mammalia > Rodentia > Ctenomyidae > Ctenomys > Ctenomys sociabilis. The sequence continues at coordinate 16,694 of PVKA01020054.1, forward strand.
AGGAAGATTAAACATTACAGCCAAGAAAGATTAATCCCAGGAATGCAGGAATGGTTCAATATATGCACATCCATAATGCAAAACACCATGTCAACAAAGCCAAAGACAAAAATCACATGATCATCTCAATAGAAGCATAAAAAGTTTGACAGAGTCCAAAACTCATTTATGCTAAAACCCTAAAAACCACAATAGATGGTCTTTACCACAACCTGATAAAAGGAAACTATGACAGACCAACAGCCAGCATCCTACTGAATGGATGAAAATTAAAAGCCTTCACTTTAAAATTAGGAAAAATACATGAATGCCCACTATCACCATTCCTGTTCAATATAGTTCTACAAACAACAGCAAGAACAATTAGAAAATATAAATAAATAAAAGGAATAATGATTGAAAAAGAAATGAAATTATCATTATTTGCAGATGACATGATACTCTTCATATAAGACCCCCAAAACTCTACCAAAAGACTTGCAGATTTAATAACCAAACTCAGTAATGTAGTAGGATACAAAGCAACAATCAAAAAGCAAAGGTGTTTTTATACACAAACAATGATTGCATTGAGAGAGAAATTGGGGAAACCACACCTTTCACAATAACACCCAAAAATACGAAATACTTAGTAATCAGTTTCAAAAGAAATAAAAGATTTACACAATGAAAATTATATTCTGAAAAAAGAAATCAAAGAGCATTTCTGAAAATCAAGGCATTTGTTGCTTCAGGATAAGAACCAAAACTGTGAAAAAAAGGACATAATCCCAAAATTGTTACATAGATTCATTGCAGTCCCAATTAAAATGAAATTAGGATACCAAACAATTCTAGAGAAAACATCCCTAAAATTCATCTGGAGGCACAAGAAACATAAAAGAGCAAAAGCAATCATGGGAAAGAAACGAAAGGCAGGAGACATCACAATCCATGACTTAAAATTGTGCTATAAAGCTTCTATGATAAAATAAGCATGATACTGGCATAAAACAGACCTCAGGATCAATGGAATAGATTAGAAGGTACAGGTACAACTACAAACACAACCAGCCATCTGATCTTTGACGAAGTAGTTAAATATGTTCACTGGAAAAATGGTAGCCTCTTTAATAAAAGGTGCTGGAAAAACTAGCTTTACACTTGCCATAGGCTAAAATTTGACACACACCTACCAAAATATACAAAACTATAGTAAAAATGGATTATGGATTTAGATATTAAAACATAAACACTAAATTTTCTGGAAGAGAAATTAAGTACAAATGTTAAAGACAAAGGAGTACATAGAGAATTTATGAACAAAAACCAAACTGTACAGGGAATACTTCAAAGAATCAACAATTGGAATCTCATCTTTTTGAAAAGTTTCCACATGTAAAAAGAAATCATCAACAGAGTAAAAATAAAACTCATGTGGAAAAAATTTAGTTGACTGTTCCTCAGACAAAGGACTTCTATATAGAATGTATAAAGAAATAAAAAAAAATGAAACATCCAGATTTCAAATACCTAATTCAAAGATGGGTATCAGAGGTAAATATACACTTCACAAATATAGAGATACAATGGAAAATAAATATATGAAAAAATATTCAATATCATTGGACACTGAAGCAATTCAAATTAAAGCAATGCTGAGACTCCATCTTATACCAGAAAGAATGGCTATCGTCAAGTATTCAATCAGTAACAAATGTTGGACGGGCTGTGGGAAAAAGGAACCCTTCACCATTGCTGGTGGGTTTGCAGGCTTTTATGACTGCTATAGGAATTCATCAAAAAGCTGAGCTTGGAAGTCCCATTCAAACCAGCTATTCCTTTCCTAGATATTTTCCAAAAGAACTGAAGTCATCACACAACAGTTAATATATGTGCATTCATGTTTATAGAAACACAATTTGTCATAGCTAAATCTTGGAAACAACACAAAGGCCCATGAACTGCGGAATGGATAAAAAAGATACAATATTTTTATACAACAGAGTATTGCTCAGCTGTAAAAAAGACAAATTTAAGGCTTTTACAGATAAGTGGATGCAGCTAGAGTCTATATTCATAAATGAAATAAATCTGACACACATTTGCAAACATTGTATTGTCTTCTAATGTGAGTACCAGAAAGAGTAAATAAAATCTTAAAGATGCAATAGATACTGGGAAATGGGAAGGAATGTGTTCAGTGGGAAGGAAAACAGGATGAGGAAAATGATACAAAACCAAGAGAAAAATTATAATTATGTATACATGCAAGATAGTTTGAAAAACTGCACTGCTAATTTCTGCTGTCTATTGAATGGAGCAGCTAAATATGATGACTTTTTCTTTTTAATTTCTTACAAAATTTTTGACTAATTTGACAGGTTTATATCTGATAACCTAAACAACTAATTTGAAGTTAACATTATGCAATACAACTATTGTCAATTTCTTATTCCTTTGTTTAATAAAATTTTATATTACTTCTAATGTTTTATTTTCACCATTTTGTACTCTTTTAAAAAAAGCAACGCAACTGAAGACAACAGTATGCAATATAAAAACCACAGTGGAGCACCTTTTATCTTATTTTAAATGGGTGTCATCTCTAATGTCTCATATATTATTTTTATAGTCTCTTTCAAATGCATTAAAAGACAAAAAATAAAGAGGACAAAGAAAAAATTAAGATTCGGTGAAAGGAAGAGTTATGTTTAATTGCTTGATCAATCCAGCATGCCTGTGTCTGGAAATATGAGCAACAAATTTGTTGATAAGAATATGTAATATAACAACCCTTGTTAACTTTCTATTCTTGTTTTGAAATTCTGTATCATATCTATTTTTTATGTTGCTTTGTTCTCATCTTTTCTTAGATTTTTCATAACTGTAATTGTTAATTTTGAATCCACTATAACACAATATAGACAATGATATTTTTAAAAATGTTTGTTCATTTTAATGAGAAAAAGGTAAAATAGCAATGAAACAGTTTTAAAACAGGTTAGCAGGAGGTTTACAGTAATGAATACATTGTATGCTTTTGTCTTCATAGTAGTTATTCGTAGGACAAGAGGCAGACATTATGACTTGTCTAAACAATATTAGTACAAACTTTTATTCTCAGTGAACTAAGAGAAAGTAGCTGTATATCTATGATAATTCTCTTGTGTATACATGCATATTTTTTCTTTTACTTCCCTTTTTCACAACAAAATGATCCTTTATTTACAGTTTTGTGAAGTTAGTAATACATGGCACTGGGCTGGCTATCAGATGGCACTAGCTAACCTTAAGCAGACAGTATGTTCGTCTCGGGAATGAGGTAGCTTGCTTGCTTTAGGCACTGGGTAAAGTCCCACCTACGTATATTTGATCAATTTCCTAACTTCATGGCTCCCAACATATCCCCATTTTTCAATTTTTCTTTCTGAGATGGATGTACCAGTGTAGTTATAGAAGATGCATTGCAGAAGATTTTAAAGGAACTTTTCATACCTGAAACCAGCCTAAAGATTGCAAGTACTTGAAGTCAGCAAAATAACCCAATATAGTCCAATAGTCCATAATAGTAGTGAGTTATCAGCACAATTGGAAAAAGTCCAGAGTTGTTGACTTGAGCATTTTATAGCTCATCATATTAATATAGCTTTACTTTTTATACCTAGTGCTTAACATTTTTCTTCTGCATGGTTAAGACCAAGTTAATGCAAGACCTACATAACTAAAAATGTGACCTTTGTATCTGACAAGGTCAATCAAATCCCCTCAGGATTTACACTATAACTCTATACAGCACTTTGTAGATCTCTTGTGTCAGCCATCTGGATGAATCACGGCCATTGCTTGACCAGTTTGCTCTCTGTGAAGCCTGAAACTCTTTTCTCTCTTTAGGTGACTCTTCTTAGGCTCACTCTATGTCATTGATCATGTTACTCTGTGGCCCCATAATCTACTTGATCAGAAAATTTGGGGCATCTCTGAGTCACTGATGTCACAGCACATGTCCTTATGTCCTGAGTCCTCACTGATCTTGAAGTGCTGGAGCCAACTATTAGCTATCCATGTAGTCCCTCTATTTCTCTAATTTTTGTTCTGCAAACTATAGTTGTTAAACATCCAAAAGAGAAGCTTAATGCTATTATTGCTCTATAACAGAGGCAGTAGAGCTTAACATTACTGTCTTTCTGAATATCAAACCCCTTAGACATAACATGGAACTGCTATTTTCCAGAAACCATGGATATTCTAAAATTTAAATCCCTATAGAATGTGAAAAAAATCACACATTTTTACACAGAAATTTAGAAGTAAAACCATATACAACATTGTAGCATGACAATCCTATGACAATTTTTCTTCTCTCATTTTCTTTTATTACTTTTTTAAAAAAATTAGTTAAAAGACAGAATAGCATAAGTAGTATGACATTAGAAGCCATATGCATTTAGAAGACCAAAATATTGGGTATTTCAAGCATGGTTTTAGAATTACACATGGCTATCCTCAGTGTAGCTGCTTAGTTCACAGGTATCACTATACAGTGTTAGACAGGATGAGAATTCTATCCATTAACTGCTATTCTCAAAAACCTGATGGAGAGTCTTAGGATCATTGACTTACTCATCTTGTTTGATGATTCTTAATTTTTCCTTTCTCTCTCTTCCATGTTTAAACTTTAAGTTCCCACATACCATTTAACTGTGTTATATCTTCCACATTTTAATTCTTTTCTTGAATTCTTAGACTAGGGAGACTATACAACATTTAGACATGCAGGTCTGTTTTATTTTATTTATGAGTATATCTTCAAGTTGGATCCGAATATATGTGGAGTCTTCGACTTTATCTTTATAGCTGAGTATTATTCCATTGTGCAAAAACACAACTTTTACATACATTCCTTAAGTGATGGGAATTTTGGTTGTTAACCAAGAATTGACTGTCACAAATTGTGCTGCAATAAACATAGGTGCACATATATCATTATAATGTGATGCTTTCAGTTCTTTTGGGGAAATTCTCAGAAGGAGAAAGAAGGATTGAATGGGGTTTCCAGTTCTAGATTTTTGAGGAGTCTCCACAATGATTTTAATAATGGTTGCACCAGTCTACATTTCCACCATCAGTGGAAAAGGGTTCTTATAGAATTAAGCAAAAGTGGCTGTATATCTATCCTAACTATTCTGCATATACAGATACAAAATGGTCCTTCCCTTGTATCCCCTTTGTTTAGTCCTGTCAGGGGTGTTTTAAATTGCATGTCATGAATGGCTAGTGATGAGGAACATTTGTTTCATGTATTTATTTGCTTCGTGTATTTCTTCCTCTGAGAAATGTGTATACATCTCAAATGCCCATTTTGGATTGGCTCTTTAAATAGTGGGGTCCTAAAATATTTTAGTTCTTTATAAATTATAGAGGAAAGACCTTTGTCTCAGTGCATATTAATTAAGATTTTTTTTCCAAATTTATGGATTGTCTTTTCATTCTGTTGGTAATTTCCTTTGATGTGAAAATCTTTTCAGTAAGACAAGGCCCCACTTGTTAATTCTTTTATGCACTTCTGTGCAGATTGATTTTTGTTCTTGAACTGTTTGCCTACCCCTATGTCTTCAAGAGTTCCTCCTACTTTCTCTTCCAGGAGATTGAGTGTTTCTGTTTAGATCTTTAATCCATTTTGAATTTGCTTAGTGCATGGTGATAGACCTGGGTCAAGTTTTAGTTTTCATAATGTAGAGAGCCAGTTTTTCCAGCACCATTTTTTAAAGATGCTATCTTTCTTCCAGGTAGCATGTTTTACCTCATTTGTGAAGACAATATAGCTGAGTGTGTTTGTAGTTGTATCTGCATCTTCTAAACTATTCCATTTGTCCTCAGGTCTATTCTTGCTAGCACCATACTGATTTTATCACAGTAGCTTTGTAGTACAATTTCACGTCAGGAATTGTGATGCCTCCTGCCTTGCCTTTGTTGGCCAGGATTGCCTTTGCTATTCTGAATCTTTCCTGGTTCCAAATAAATTTTAGGAATGACTTCTTTAGGTCTGTGAGGTATGTTGGTGGTATTTTGTTACATGTTGTATTAAATCTGTGTAACAATTTTGGGAGTATGACCATCTTCACAATATTGGTTCTTCCTATCTGGGAGCAGATAATATCTTTCCATTTCTGAAATCATCTATGATATCTTCTTTTGGAGTATTGTAATTTTCACTGAATAGATCTTTACTTCTTTAGTTAAATTAATACTCATTATCTCAGTTTTGCTTTTAGTGGTTTTTATTCTTTGTTTTTTGTTTTTCATTTGTTTGTTTGTGGAGATTAGCTACTGATGCTTCAGCCAGGGGTATTTAGAGTGAAATATATCCCATCTATTTTTATTCTTTTAAGACAGTTTCTTATTAAATTTCCAAAGTTCAGCTCAAACTAGTTATCCTCTTGCCTCAGCCTTCTAGAATGCTGGAATTACATTTGTACACCACCACTTTAGGCTCAAATTTCCATGCAGCCTACAATCTTCAGGATAACTAATAGCAGATTCTATTTAGCTTTTTTCTGTGATTCTCTCTCTCTATCCATCTCCCCCTCCCCCCCAGCGTTGTATTTTCAACTTTTTATAATGAATTCCTTCTGGATGCTCCACTAAGACTAGATATCAGTTTTTATAACCCAAATCTCATAATCTCTTTCTCATAAAATACTTTTATTCTATCAGTAATATAATTATTTCTCAATTGTGCACCTTTGAAATCTGCACTGGTTTACTTTTCTCCTCACCACGTCAAAGTCTTTATCCACTTGCCAGTGCTTCAAAGCCCACTTTTTTCTCCCAAACACATCTTTTTTATGGCGGTAAACTAGTGTGAGAGAACCCATCAGACATGGCCAAGGCCTAGGATTCAATATTCAGCACTGTGAAACAGTAACAAAATATTTTTTGGAAGCATTCATTTCTTCTGTCTGTTCCATCAGCACGTACTGCTCCAATCACATCAAATACAGACTTTGAATTAAAATTTCTGCTAAGTTTTTATCTCTACTATCTCTGTCCCTAAGATGGGTTCTTTCTTGGCTAATCTTCACCAAACCTTATGAATGTTTCTATTCTGAAAGAGTAAATGCAGCAGTTTCTTATTTTGTGTAAGAAAATGCAGCTCAAGTTTCTTAGCTGGAACCACAAAACTGAGCAAACTCTGACTATGTCTTTTACATCTCTTAAGACAATCTTACAGATCTTCCATTTTCCTGCCATCTTTCACCTATTCTTTGGACCCTAAACACTCTGATTACACTGTACTTTAACCTGTTGCTATTCTTTTTTGTGTTGTTAGATATTCTCGTTGTATGTAAAGTTCATTGAATTTTAAGGCATAATCTAATTAATCCCCTACCAAACCTTTCCTATTCAATTTCTTCTACAGTAAATGAAATCTGATTAACCTGATGTACTACATTGCATTACTGATTATTCCACTTATTTGTGCTCAACATGCAGATTTGTGTGCTTTAAATATCATCTGTGTATATGTATTTGTATTTTGGCAGTATATACACTGCATATGTTATTATATTATTTACATGTAACTTAACCTTAAAAATGAGTTTAAAGCTACTCGAGAGAAGTGATGTATAATAAATTCTGCATAATTATCACATTCTTTGAAACGGAGTTGCATTGACTTGATTGATACTAATAAAATTCTCTTAATAAACACAAGATTTATAATGCAGAAGAAATGGAAATTATAGACCATTGACTGTAGAGTTGATAAATTTGAAAGGAAAATCACTGATTTAAAGAGGTCCTTTGATAATGCAATCATGTATAAGAATTTTTTTAATTCTGTCAATATATCTACTTATCTTCCAGAAAATAATTCATAGCCACATACTTGGGAACCTTTAAAAATGGATTCATCCATTTTATCAGTTTCAAAATTCTTTTGTGAGAATTTGAAAAAAAATAAATTAAGGTCATTTTCTTCAGGTAATGATTTTATCTCTAATGACAACTTACTGGTAATATTTTATTCTTATCAATAAAATTCCTTAGCGTAGACAGTTTGATGATCACTGAAAGGGAATCAACATTGTTTCTGTGTCCATTTCTGCAAGATATTTTTGAAAGATGTGTTACATGGGCACATGTACAATTGTTAAAAGTACAATTAAGAACTGGAAGGAGCATCACAGGTCAGGTAGTCAGCGTTACACACACCAAAAGACATAAGTGTATTTCCTTTGGTAGAATACTGAGCTGTATTTGGTTATAAAATTCTATTTAAACAAAAATTTTTAGGCTAAAATAGATTTGTCAGAGTCATGTGGCAAGTCACAGATGAGTTCAGAGAGTTGCAGCTGAACTTCACTGCTCTAAGCATGCCTGAACACACTAAGCCCTGAAAAAATAAGGTGCTATATTCTTATTTCTTCCTAATCCACTTTCCAAGGTATAGTGTTAAGTACTCTCTATAACTGTGTCCTACTAAAGCAAGGTATTCAGACATACAGAATATTTCAGTTTTGCATTCAACTTTGTTCACTTTTGTCATCTGTATTAGTCAAGAAAAGTGATTTAGTAAATAAATTTTCTATGAAAACGTATGGAGAGCATCTTTAATTGATAGTTGTGAGGGACTGGGGAGATAGCTCAGTAGAATAAATGCTTGCTGGCAAATCAGGGTCTGAGTTCAATCTGCAGCACCACAGAAATTGATAGTTGTGAGTCAGAAGCAAAATGATATTCGATAACAGGATAAATATGCAAATATATACATATATAGAATGTTCTTATATATTATCTACATATCATATAAGTGCTATCCAATTTAACATCTAGAAATATAGATGTGTAGATAGATGTTAAGATAGATAGATAGAGGACACATAGACAAATAGAGCTGCTCTAAGTATTATGTGACAAAAATATATAAGAATCTCATGCTTCCTCAACAATGATCCCTTAAAATTTTTAAATGGCTATTTTTATTCTTGTCTAGTTTGTATTTCTATTCTGTTTTTGTGGGGACAAGTGGAATGTTCATTCTGTCCCATAGAATGTTCTAGATCTCTCCCCCTCATATGAACACAGCCTTGCTTTTTACAGATCTTTGAAATTTTTTGCTTCATGTGCTTGATTTTCACTTATTCCAAGTTTGGAAACTATATTTACCTTTATAAGCATAGCTTTTCCTACTTCCAGCTGATAGCAAAAGGCTAGCTCTATATGCCAGGATGACTTTCCTCTATATTTAAGAAAAGCTAGAGTTTCTTCCTTTCTCTCATTTTAGAGCTCAGTGTTAGTACCTTTACATGGTGTTCTGCATTAAATATTTATAAGAGAAGCTAACTTCATGATGAAATTTCAAGTCAAAACTTGATCTACTCTGTTACTTTCATGGGTCTCACTGTCAAGGGACCAGATTCAACCTTTGTTTCCTCAAATATCATGAAGTATACAGATGGACAGTTTTAAAGTTTGGAGTTTCACCCATATATGGGTCATTATTGATCAGTAGAATGTTTCTGACACAGTGGTTTAGGTAATAGGTCTGCTCACCTCCAACAATGCATATGTTACTACTGTGAGAAACTGTGTACTGGTAAGACAAAAAGCTACATATGCAGTAAGCTACTAGCCAATTGTTTGTAAACATTTAGTGTTTCAGGCATGATGGCAGTTATCAGAGATATTCAAACAAGTAATACTAGGGCTTGTTCGCTGAGTCTCTTCAAAGTCACTGGGCAAGACTGATGTAGAATGCTAACATTATAAGAAAGGTACTAAGCTGAGTATTATGTTGCATGCCTTCAATCTCAATACTGTGGGACACTGGGACAGGAAGATCACAAGTTCAATTGCAGTGTAGTTTAATGTGTTGGTGCAGCTCTGTAACAGAATAAAAAGAAAGCAGGCATGTATTTCAGTGCAAAAACCCTGGTTCAATGCCCAACACTGGACAAAATAAAGACAAAACAAAACCAAAGCCAAAAGAGTGGCATACCAACTACTATAGCAACAGAACCAGAGATCTAGCCCAGCCCAGGCCTGGAAAGTGTGTGGGAGAGCTTCTGGCTTCCTTGGGCCCACTTAACCTCTCTGGACTAAAACCAAGGCATGCCTAGTAAGGCCCTCTACCGTGCCTTTGGGAACCCTCCACTCCAACAGAGTCCCCACCCACAATTCCATCAAGTGAGTGAGAGAGTGAGTGACAACTTTTGCAACACTCTTGGGACCCCCAGATCCAGCCCAAGGCCAGGCCCAGCTAGTGTGTAGGAGAGCTTCTACACTCCCATGTGTCCACTGGATCAGGGGCACAACACAGGGGCATCACAGGTTCATTGTTGTGCCAGAGGCACCAAACAGGTTCACTTCCAAGGGTTGAAGCAGGAAGGAGCTGAACACAACAGCTAGACCCAAGCCAGGTTGACTAGATAAACTCAAATTTAATAGATCTGCACCTAAATTTCAGTAGGTGCTAAAGTTATAACTGAACCAAAGCTGTATATCAAAGGTCAGAGGTCAGTGCTATATGAAATGAGAGAAGGAGCAAAATGCAATCTCAGACCTCAAGAACACCTCGAAGAAGTGTAGAGGACACTAACTCAGCTGAAATCTATGAATTAATAGTGTTGGAAGAAACAACAGCAGAAAGATATGGAGGAACTCAGAGCAGAATCAATTTCTGAAATATGAAAAGAAATCTCTGAATTAGTAGCATCTGAAGTAAATAATCAAATATGGACACATATGGAGGAAACCCATTCTGAAAAAAACTGCAATAAATGAATTAATAACTGCTTCTAAAGAAGACATTGATAAAAAAATAGAGGAGATGAGAAAAATAATGTATTCCTTGAATGTAAAATACAAGAAAGAAATAGATAGTACGAAGTAGAATCAAAGAGATATACAGGAACTTAAAATCTTAAACTAAAGTCTGCAAAACCATTTGAGTGAAGGTGAGGACAGAGTTTCAGATCTTGAAGACACTGCTGCAGGTAGTGAAAAGGTAAGAAAAGATCTCTTAAAAACAATTAGATGCAGGAAAAAATAATTCATCATCTGCAAGATGATGCAAAGATGAGCAACGTGAGAAAAATAGGCATTAATGAAAAAGATAGAGTCAATACAAATTATGTAAAAAGAATATGGGCAGAAAACTTCCCAAATATGAGGAAAAAATCTGACATTCAGGTAATGTTAGCATACAGAACACCAAAAAACTTCAAACCAATTAAAAACAAACCAAGACATATAATAGTCAAGATCCCAGAAATCCAGCACAAGAATAATATATTAAAAGCCACTAGAGAAAAGAAGCAGGTTTCACATTCAAAGAAAAACTTATCAGAATTATGGCAGACTTCTCTTTACAAACCATGAAGGCAAGAAGAGCATGGAGCAGAGTACCTCAAGTCCTCTACGAAAACAAATTCCAGCACAGACTACTATACCCTACAAAAATCTCTTTCAAATTTGATAGAGAAGTGACATACTTCCATGACAAAGAACAACTGAAGAATTTCATGATGACAAAGTAAACCTTACACAGATTACTTGAAGATGTTCTAAAGAGGGACCACAGTGGTCAGAACTCCATGAATTGAACAAAAGGAATTCACTAAGTAGGGCTAACAATTAAACACAGGACAAAGAGGCGTAAACAACATCAGGTAAATAACTTGTCAAGCATGACTCAACACATCTCAGTTTTATCTATCAATGCCAATGGACTCAATTCACCAGTTAAGAGAAATAGACTGGCACAGTGAATTAGGAACAAAACTCAACAGTATGCTGTATACAAGAAACACACTTAACTCATAAACAAATTCATAGGGTGAAAATCAAACGATGGAAAAGAATACTACATGCCCCCGCATCTGAGAAAAAGGCAAGGGTAGCAAGCCTATTCTCAGAAAATCTCAACTTCAAACCAAGAATGATCAAATGAAATAAAGAATGCCACTATATACTGATTAGGGGGAAAATTCAAGAGGAAGAGGCAACAACATGAATATCTATGCACCAAATACAGGAGCACCAAACTATATAAGATAAATCTTAATGGTTGTGAAAAATCTAATATCCAATACCACAAAATTAACAGGAGACCTTAACACACCCTTATACCAAAAAGATAGGTCAATCAGACAAAAAATTAGCAAAGAAGTAGCAGAAATAAACCAGAGCTTGGAACAAATGAACTTGGTGGATATGTAGAGTGTTCTACCCAACCACAGCTGAATAAATATTTTTGTCAGCTGCACAAGGGTCACTTTCTAAAATAGACCACGTACTAGTCCATAGGTTGTGCTTAAGTCTATGAAAGAAAATAGAAATTATCCCATGCATATTATCCAACCACAGTGCAATGAAACTAGAAATAAACGACAAAAGAAACCAAAAAAAAAAAAAAAAAACTAAATTCATGGAAATTAAACAACATTCTATTCAGCAATCAATGGGTCACAGATTAAATTAAACAATAAATTCAACAATATCTACAATTCAATGAAAATTCAACCACTTATCAGAATTTATGGGATGCGATCAAAGCAGTTCTCAGAGGGAAATTCATAGCGGCAAACTCACACATTAGGAAAACAGAAAGGGAACAAATGAACACCCTAATGCTGCACCTCTAACATCCAGAAAAGGAAAATCAAACCAAACCCAGAGCCCAAAGATGGGAAGAAATCATAAAGGTTAGAGGGGAAATGAATTCATTTGAGATGAAAAAAATAGTTCAAAGAATCCGCAAATCAAAAACTTGGTTCTTTGAAAGACTAAATAAAGTTGATAAGCCTCTAGCTAACCTCATCCAAAAGAGGAAAAAAAAAAAAATTCAAATATAAGCAATAAGGAATGAAAAGGATTTAATAACCACAGACCCAGTGGAAATTCAAAAGATTATCAATAGCTGCTCTGAGAATCTTCACACTCACCTAATATAAGACACAGAAGAAATGGATAAATTCCTAGAAAGGTACAAATTACCACAATTGAATCAAGAAGTTACAACAACTCTCAACAACCCATAAGTAGCCAATAAATATGAAATGTAATAAAAATCCTCAAGGCACAAAAGGCCAAGTCCAGATGGATTCACAGCTGAATTCTCCAAGAAATTTACAGAAGATATAATTCCTACATTCCTCAGACTCTTCAATGAAATTGAAAAGGGAACAGTTCTCCCCAAATCATTCCTAGACACATGTATTATAGTGATACGAAAACTAGAGAAAGCCACAACTAAAAAAGAGAACTATAGGCCAATCTCATTCATGAATATAGATGCAAAAATCCTCAATAAAATCCTAGCAAATAGAATACAAGAAATCATCAAGATTATACACCATGTCTAGGCAGCATTTATACCAGGGATGCAAGGAAGGTTCAATATTCAAAAATCTATAAATATAATACGCTATATCAATACAGCAAAATCTAAGAATCATATGATCATCTCAATTGATATGGAAAAGGCTTTTGACAAAGTCCAACATTCATTCATGTTCAAAACCCTACAGAAAATTTGAACAGATGGCCTCTACTTCAATATGATAAAAGGCATCTTTGACAACCCAATGGTTAGTGTAATTCTAAATGGGGAAAAACTGAAATCCTTCACTCTCAGGTCTGTGAACAAGACAAGGATGTCCTCTATCACCCCTCCTATTCAATATACTTCTGGATTATTAGCTAGGACCATTAAACAAGAGGGAGAAATAAAAGGAATAATAACAGGTAAATAAGAATTTAAATTATCATTATTTGCAGATGATATGATACCTTACTTGGATGATCCAAAAAATTTCACCAAGAAGCTATTAATATTGATACACAAATTCAGTAGCCTAGAAGGATACAAAGTCAATACTCAAAAGTCAATAGCATTCTTCTACACAGATAACAAACACACTGATAGGGAAATTAGAGAAACAATACCTTTTACAATAGCACAGAGGAAAATAAAATATCTTGGAATTAATTTAACTAAAGAAGTCAAAGATCCCTTTCTGGGAAATTAGAGTACTCTGAAAAAGACAGATCATGGAAGATTTCTGAAATGGAAAGATATTCCCTGATCCTTGATAGGAAGAACCAACATCATGATGCTGGCCATACTCCCAATTTTTTTTTACAGATTTAATGCAATCCCTATCTAACAATCATCAACATATTTCCCAGACCTGGAGAAACTGTTCCTAAAATGTATTTGGAACCAGAAAAGATCCAGAATAGCAAAGGCAATCCTGGCCAACAAAGGCAAGGCAGGAGGCATTACAATTCCTGACATGAAATTGTACTACAGAGCTACTCTGAAAAAGTCAGCATGGTATTGGCTACTAAATAGACTTGAGGATCAAGGGAATATATTAGGAGATGCAGATACAAACACACTCAGCCCCCTGATCTTTGATAGAGGAGCCAAACACACTTACTGGAAGGAAGATAGCCTCTTTAACAAATGGTGCTGGATAAACTGGCTCTCTAACTGGTAAAAACTAAAACTTGAACCAGGCCTATCACCATGCACTAAGCAAAAGTCAAAATGGATTAAAGATCTAAACTTTAAAAGAGAAACACTAAATTTCCTGGAAGAGAAAGTAGGAGGAACTCTTGAAGACATAGGGGTAGGCAAACAATTCATGAACAAAAATCAAAGAGCACAGGTAGTACTTGAATGAATTAACACCTGGGACCAACTGTTATTGAGAAATTTTGCACATCAAAAGAAGTTACCAACAAAGTGAAAAGACAACCCACAAATTTTGAAAAAATCTTAACTAATAAGCACTTACACAAAGGTCTGCTCTCAGGCATTTATAAAGAACTAAAAATATTCGGGCCCCTAAATTTAAATTCCCAATCTAGAAATGGGGATCTGAGATGAATATACACTTCTCAGAGGACGAAATTAAAGAAGCAAATAAATATACAAAAAAATGCTCCACATCGCTAGCCATCCGTGAAATGCAAGTTGAAACAACACTGAGATACCATCTCACTCCAGAAAGAATGACTATCATAGATAAATCAACCAACAACAAATGTTGGAGAGGCTGTGGGGAAAAGGGAACCCTACTCCACTGATGGGTCGGGGGAATGTAGACTGCTCCAACCATTACGGAAATCAGTGTAGAAACCCTTTAACAGACTGGGACTGGAAATCCCATTCAAGCCAGCTATTCCCCACTGGGAAAATTTTCCCAAAGGAACTGAAAACATCATATCATTGTGCTATATGTGTACCTATCTTTATAGCAGCACAATGTGTGATAGCCAAATCTTGGAAACAACCAAGATGTCCATCACATGAGGAATGATTGCAAAAGGTATGGTATTTCTATATAATGCAGTATTACTCAGCTATACAGAATGATAAACTTGAAACATTTGTTTTTAAAAGGATGGTACTTGAGGATATACTCATAAGTGAAATTAGCCAGACCCACATGTGTAAATATTGTATAGTCTCCCTAGTATAAGAATTCAAAAGCAGAAAGAGAAAAGTGTAGCACAATTAAAAGGAAAGTGAGAACTTGAGGATAGGACAACAAGGAGAGGGCAGGGAGAAAATTTGGGAAACAGAACACAGGCAAAGGCATATATTTATATGCATAAGATGTGCAAGGCAATGATCACGAGAAATATCAGCAGGGTTTTGAAACTAGCAGTTAGTTGGTAGGATTCTCACCCTGACTAAACTATACATGCTGATACCTGTGAACCAAGCAACTGCACTGAAGATAGCAATGTGAAATACAAGGGTCATGCTTGGAATGCATACATTCTGGCCTCCTAAATACGTACTTCTTGTCATGACATACCAATTATTACCATACTGCCTCTCAAGTAAAAGTTTGTTTGTTTGTTTAAAAAATAGGCTAATAATAAAAAAAAAGACACAAGAAAAAAATGTCACAGAACTGTCCTGCTACAATGCTGTATATGGCTAGATTTCTAAATTTCTGTGTAAAAATATGTAATTGTTTATTCATATTCTTTAAATATTTTTCTTTTTTAAATTTTTATCTCCATATTCTGTAGGGACAGATAATGAAGTTACACCCAACTGCGTATGTTGTAGGGCAATAATAAGCTTCTCTTCTGGAAAGTTAACAACCTACCAAAAATTAGAGAAATGGAAGAGCTGCAAGGACAGCCAACCTTTTGACCCTAGCTTTGCAAGTTCAGTGAAGACTCAGGACATAGTAGAACCTATAATGTAGCATCACTTAACTCAGATGTGTCCCAAATTTTCTGATCAAGGAGATTACGGGCCATAGAACAATGTGAACAATGATGTCAAGTGTGCCTAAGGAGAGTTACATGGACAGAAAACATTTGTCAGGCTTTTACAGAAAGCAAATTGGTCAAGCAATGGCCATGACTCATCCACATGGTTGACATGGACAAAGGATCTGCAAACTGTGGTATAGGGTTACAGAATAAATTCTGAGCATAGTTGACTGACCTTAGATACAAAAGTTACATTTCTTATTATATAGGTCTTGCTTTATCTTGGTCTATACCATCCAGCAGAAATGTATAGAAATGAAGTATATAAAGTAAAGCCATATTAATATGCTGAGCTGTGAAAAGCTCAACTCAGCAACTTCTTTGGATAACCCACTATCATTGTGGACTGCTGGACTGTGTTGGATTATTTTGCTGAATTCACACACCTATCATATTTAGATGCCAATGGAATACCCATCTCTGACAGGACTAAACAAAAAAAAGGGGATACAAAGGAAAGACCATTTTGTATCTGTATATGCAGAATAGTTAGGTTAGATATACAGCTACCTTTGCTTAATTCAATGAGAAGAAAAATTTGTATTAATAGTGTTTGGGCAGGATATCCTGTCTGCACCTTATACTATGGATAACCACTAAGAAGATAACAATGTACAATGTATTAATTTTTGAAGCTGCCCTATTAATCAGTTTTGATAAAATACAACAATATGAAGATCCTAAATAAGTACAAAATGTTATTTAGATATAAAGAAACTCTCCACAAACAAAGATAACACTTCTGTCTTTGTTTGATTTTGATTAAACTGTGAAATTATTTTCTGAATTAGTGCAAAATATATAGATTCCCAGTTACTTTAGGAAATGTGAACTACATACAAATGTGGATAACGAGAAAGGTATTAAGAACTGTAAACTATATTTTGGAGGGAACTCAACACTGGTTCTGTGGGAGTTGTACATCTATTTAGATGAATGATGTAGAAACTGTAAGGGGCATTTCTACAATTTGAGAAGAAAAATTATATTAAAATAACTGTGTATGACTATGAGCTTGCTGAGTATAAGTTTTGCACAGTATTTGATATATTTCATTTTCAATCAAGTTTGATTTCTACTTACTTGCAGGTTAAAAATCTATAATTCTCTCATTTTGGGAGGTGGACAGGAAGACATTTTTCATGTATGAGGCACTTCAAACAGTGATTGTCACAGAGGAAGTAAGATCATAAATGTGAAAGGCAAGAATGAGGAGAGCATAGCAGAAAAGAAGAAAAAAACTACTTAGGCTTTTGTACTCTCTTAGGATAAAGTGAAGTTACTTCACCAACATATACTTAGATAATTTTATGCCCCACTGTTCATATTTAAATTCTGATAAAATCCCTATCTACAGTATAAAATTTTGCATAATCTAAAAGAACATTTTAATTGGTCCATCTGGCATTTTAAATATTATTCTACTTATTATAAAGCAGGTGTTAGACACTGCTGAATATTCTGTTCTTAATTGAAGCTTTAAAAGTAAGATTACATTTTCTATTTTGAAACTTAGAAATCTAAATTTAGTAGACATAAATGAAAAAACGTATGAAATCGTATGGTTTTTCGGATTAAATGATTAATGATTAGATCATTCTTGAACTTTATTTTCTGTAACATACTTGTGTTTCAGATTTTAGGTCTGTAATAATAGGGATTTGGAAATTGTACTTGACAACTATGGAAAAACTTTATCCAAATTGAGAAAATCATCTGTACTCTTTTTCATATTATAGTTCAGTAAACATATTCTTTCAAAATGGTAGTTAAGTGCAGATGTGACTGTGACTATGGTTTTAGGTACTAAAATATAAAGAACCCAAACTAGCATGAATATATTTTTTGACATCTCAAAGAAAAATGAATGAAGAGAACCAGACAAATAGCTTAGCAGATTAAAGCACCTGCAAGCAGGCACCAGGGCTGGGGTTTCGATCCCCGGGCCTGCTATGTTGGACCTGCTCAAAGCCACATTGAGATCCAATTGAGACTGGGCATGGTGGCACATGGGAGGCTGTAAACAGATGGTCACTATGAGTCTGATATAGTAGTGAGACCCCGAACATCCTGTAGACTCCTTCCCTAAAATACAAAAAAAAAAAATCCTAACTTTATTAGTTTGTCAAATTTTAATAGACAGGACTGTGAGTTCTAGTTAGAACACAAGTATGGAATTAGAAAAAATGTTCAAAAACAGTTTACTCAATAACCCCTAGAGGATTATTTGACTATTTCACAAGAGGTAAACACATGGTTGTAGATAAGGAAAGCTTTGTGCTAAATGTTTTAAGAAATATAAAAATAAGAATGGGTTAATTTTGTATTTCTACCTAAATAGAAAGAGTTTATGTGTACAGATACTCATAAGAAACACAGACACAATTCTTTTAATATGCAGGACTGATGACCTCAAGAGTTATGATACAGAGAGAATTTTAACATCCTTAGATTCATATTGAAATGGAAGCATTTAAAGGATTTTAGTAGGGCTCAGACAGTTCCTGCTATGATTAGATAGTACTGTGCTACATATGATATAGCATATAAAATTATGTTAAGTTATCTGTACAGATTTACTTCTTGCATATTGATAAGTGGCAGACCTGCAGCTGGATCAGTACTGATCCAGGCCTGTTGGGTTGGACCACACAACAGGAGGTGAGAACATAGAGAGCCAGTAAATCTTCATTTGTATTTGCAGTCACAACTCTGCACTTGAATTACTACATAAACTCCACATCCTGTTAGATCAGAGGCTTAATTAGATTTTCTTAAGAGTTTGAACTATATGTGAAAAGAACTTAGGTTGCACATTCTTTGTGAGCATCTAATTCCTCATGATACCAGGTGGAGTTGAGGCAGTCATGCTAGTGCTGGTTAGGAACTACAAATACAGATTAACATTAGCAAGGAGCTTTGACTGTACAGAGAACATAATAAATCCATTGCTTGGAAACCATACAAAAAATCCTCTCAGTGAGTAGCAAGTGATAATTAAGCTGTATCTGACGGAAGGAAGGTTATATAGACAATGGTAAATGAATTAATATACTTCAACTTTATCACTCCATCTGAGGGCAAGCACTAAATCAGAATCTGATGGTTAAGTGAATCTACATGTGGCTTGCACAGTGATGTATTTACCAGTTTCAACCCTGCCTCTTTCAATTTTTTAATGTTTTTAGTACAGGGTGTACAGGGTCTCACTGTACACATCCCACTCGAGTGATCCTCCTGTTTTCAGCCTCCCAAGTGCTGTTACAAGCACATGCCACCATGCCCAGTCTCATTTGCCAGTGCAGCTCACGCTCCCCGGGTGGAGCCAGCACGGCAAGCTGGGTATCAAACCCTGGTCCCTGCATCTGCCCAAGCAGGTGCTTTAGTCTGCTGAGCTATCTGGCTGTCCCTTCAACCTTGTGAGTTTCAAGGACTTGGTTCAGTTTTAGTTGCAGTTTTGTGTTATTCACACTTTTGGAACCTCACAAGCTAACAGTAGCCAAAATGAGTGAAAAATAAATGTTACTGGAGAACTTCTTTGAAAATGGGGAGAAAAACCAGTGGTGAAACAGCAGAAAACTAATATTGCTAACCAAAACAAAATGCTGCATTTAAAAAGAAAATACCAAGAGTCTTACTTAAATGATTGGTACCTTGAAACAAATCATTTACATTCACAAAATCCGTTTTGTATAATATGTAGCAACTAGTTAAACACATAAGTTATAATACCTTAAATCTGCTTGGCCATATAGAGATCAAACATCCTGCATTAAAAATAAAGTTTTTGGAAACTTTCAAAAGAAAACAATCAGCACCATTTATTAAAGAGGCTATCTTTCTTCCAGTGAGGCTTTTTGACTCTTTATTGAAGATAAAGTGGCTGTGTCTTCATCTTCTAATCTACTCCACAGATTCGCAGGTGTGTCTCCAGGCCAGTATCATGCTGATTTTATCACAGTAGCTTTATAGTGTAATTTCAGGTCAGCATTGTGATACCTTCTGCCTTTCTTTTGTTTCCCAGATTTGCTTTTGATATCCTGTGTCTATTCTGGCTCAAAATAGATTTAAAGAAAGTTTTCTCTAGCTCTGTGAGGTATACAAATGGTATTTTAGTTGGAATAGCATTGAACCCATATAGCAATTTTGGAAGTATGACATTTGTACAGTGTTGTTTCTTCCTATCCAGGAGCATGGAATATTTTCCATTTTCTGAAATCCTCTTAAGTCTCTTTGCTCAGAGTACCATAATTTTCACTGTATAAAACTTTCATGTCCTTTGTCAGATTCATTACTATGTATTTCATTTTTTATGTTATTATAAAAGGTGGTTCCCTAAATTCTCCCTCAGTGTGTTCATTCTTTGTGTACAAAAATGCTACTGTTTTGAGGTGTTGATTTTGTATCCTGCTACATTGCTGAATTTGGTGAATAAACCTAAAGAATTTTGATGGAGCTGTTAAAGTCCTCTAGGTAGAGTATCATGTCATTTACAAACAATGACAATTTCACATATTCTTTTCCAATGCTTATTCCTTTTATTCCTATTTCTTGTCTAACTGCTCTAGGTAATGTTTCAGGACTATACTGTATAAGAGTGGAACAGTGGACATCCTTGTCTTGTTCATGATTTTTAAGTGAAGGCCTCAGTTTTTGCCCATTAAGTATAATGTTGATTTCTCATGGATGGCTTTTATCAGATTGAGGTATAGACTATTTCCAATTCTCTGTAGAGTTTTTATCATTAATGAGTGCTGAACTTTGTCAAAAGCTTTTTTTGCATTTATTGAGATGATCATGTGTTTTTGGTTCTTGGTTCTATTGATGTGGCATATTACATTTCTGGATTTGCATATGTTAAACCATCTCTGTATTCTTGGAATGAATCTCACCAAGATGTATAATCTTCTTGATGATATGCTGTGCTGTGTTTGCTAGCATTTTACTGGGGAATTTTGCATCTGTATTCATTAGAGAGACTGGCCTATAGTTCTGTTTTTTAGTTGAATCTTTCTCTGATTTTGGAGTCAGAATAATACTTGCCTCTAGGAATGACTTTGGGAGAATTGCTTCTCTTTCAATTTCATTGCAGAGTTTGAGAAAAGTTGGCATTAAATCTTTCCCAAATTTCTTGTAGAATTCAACTGCAAATCCATAAGGTCCTGGCTTTTCTATTACATTTTCAATTTCATTTCTCACTGTTGGGTTATTCAGAGTTTGTATATCTTCTTGACTTAGTGTTGGCATTTCATATATATTTATATAGAAAGTGTCCATTTCCCCTGTGTTTTACATCTAATGCTGGAGCTTAAAACTAGACCCATGTCTATTACCATGCACATAGCTACAGTCAAAATAGATCAAAGATTTAAATATTAAAACAGAAACACTAAATCTTCTGTAGGAAAATGTAGGAGAAAACTTAAAGACAAAGGGATAGGTGGAGAGTTCATGAATAAAAAACAAACTAGATGGGAAATACTTCAAAGAATCAGCAACTAGTATCTCACCTTTTTGAGTATCTGTACTTCATGGCAAATATTCAACAGAGTAAAAAGAAAACCAATAAACGAGGTAAAATTTATAGTCTACTGTCCCTCCACAAAGGCCTTATATATAGAACATATAAAGAATTTAAAAAACCAGGTCTCCCAAAATCAAAGACCTAATCCAAAAATGGGCATCTAAGATGAATATACACTTTTCCAAGGAAGAAATACAAACGGCAAGTAAATATATGAAAAATGTTCAACAACATTGCTCATTTGAGAAGTGCAAATTAAAACAACACTGAAATTCCATCTCACCCAGAAAGACTGACTAACATCAAGTAGTCAACCAATAACAAATGCTCAATAGGCTATGGAGAAAAAGGAACCCCTCTGCATTATTGGAGAGGGAAGAGCAGACTGGTACATTCACTATGAAAATCAGTGTGGAAAATCCTTCAAAGCTAGGATTGAAGGTCATTTCAAGCCAACTATTTCCCTCCTGGATATCTTTTCAAAAGAACTGAAAACCTCATACCACAGTGATATATGTGTACCTATGCTTACATCAGCACAATGTGTCATAGCTAAATCTTGGAAATAACTCAGATGTCTACCAACTGAAGAATGGATAAAGAAGATGTGGTATTTTTACACAATGGGGTATTATTCATCTATAAAATAGGGTAAATTTGAGTCTTTTGTTAGTAAATGGATGCAACTAGAGAACATACTTTTGAGTAAAATAAACCAGACGCACATGTACAAACATTATATTGTCTCCTTAGTGTGAGAGCCTGAAAGAGAAAAATGGAACATGAAAGGTACAATAGATACTCAGAAAAAGAAATGAACTTATTCAAAAGGAAAGAGTTACTAATTTGAGGAGAAGGAATATAGAGGGATTGGAGAGTGAGATTTATCTATGTAGGTAAACAGAATGCTTTGGGCAACTGTCCTGTGCATTTGTGCTATTCTATGGAAAGTATTTAATGCTTTAATTTATTCTGTCTCCTTTGTTCAATTATTTGCACTTTATCTTTTCTTAAGTTCTTACATATTTTTTTCTTTCTTCTTCAATTTTATATGCATATATCTGCATAGTGTTGGATGTATTACAACAAACACTGCAAAGTTCATATTACTTTGTTACTTGAAATTCTCTATCACTTGTAACATTTTCTGTTTTAATTCTAATTTGTGCTCTGTTTAAAAAAATAAAAAATAAATAAAAGAAAATAATCAGAAAGACAATGAAGTAATTTTTGAAGGCCTGTGCTCTGCTGAATGTGTCTATACTGAAATCATCATTCAGAGACACAGAACAATGCTAAGGCTCTACCATTGGTGAGGAGCTGACCCTTCATGCTGTTAAGGACATTTGTCACAAACTTCTATTTCATTTTGCTTTTTCTGTATTTTAGGGAAGGGTCTGTAGGGTGTTGAGGGTCTCATTACTAGATCAGACTCATAGTGATTGTCCTGTTTACAGCCTCCCAACTGCAGGGATTACAGGTGCACCCCACCATGCCCAGTCTCAACTGCCATCTCAGGGCGCCCTGGGGGCAGGGCCAGCATGGCAGGCCTGGAGATTGAACCTCTGGCCCTGTACCAGCTTGCAAGTGCTTTAATCCTCTGAGCTATTTGACTGGCCCTGTTTCTTTAACATGGAATATGAAATATGTACTATAAAAATCTCATCTTGAACTTTTTACTTTATAATAATCAATAAATATTTGATTCATGTAAATCTTATGTATGATCAGTTGAAGAAAATAATGAATAGTTTCTTCTCCATATTTTCCTGATCATATCTAGCTAGTATTTGTGCTCAATATATTTTTTTAAAATAACTTGATTTTATTTGTGTATATGTATTTTAAAAGAGAATACTTTAATACTGAGAATGAGCCATATAATTGATTTATTAAATACCAAGTAACTTGAGGAAGTAAATACATAAAAATGGTTATTATAATTAAATTAAAAATAAATTTCATACAAATAAAAACAAATATATTGAATAAGAAAAGAAGTGCCTAAATATGTATGTAAAATGCAATCATGTATAACTAGTCAGTAGTAATTGTATACTTAGTTGGACCTACTTAGAGTAATAAAAATAATTCAATCTATTCAAAATGACATGTTACTATTTGTTTTTTTTAATTATGATGAAGCACATGTATATTTTATTTCATAAGACAAATATATTAATAATCTTCTTTAATGCTTTTCAACATATAGAATTAATTTCCAAACACACATCATATAAGCTTAAGTGATCTTCAGATTTTTTTGTTTTAAGTTACTAAGAATAATTATAAAATAATATATATACCTATAGCTTACATACTCATCACTGCCATTTAAATTAGAAAAATAAAGAGAAATCTTAATCATACTTTTTCATATATCTTAAAGCTCTCTTAATGTGTAAAATATGTTCCAAACATTTTCAAAATATTTTAATAAAGCTACTCAATGCACAATATGTTCCAAGTTCTTTGTCAAAGAAACTCCTATGGCAGATTTGCTTCCTCTTTAAATGCTCTTCCATTTTT
>PVKA01020055.1:0-34407 GCA_004027165.1 Ctenomys sociabilis
ATTGCTGCTTTTGCTACATGACTTGCCAGCGCCCGAGCCTGCGGTCCAACTGCACTGCTGCCGGAGCGCTCAGTGCCGCCGCCGCCGTCCGCGCCCCTCGCGCCCTGCTCGGCGCCCGCAGCCCTGCGCCGCTGCCCGGCTCCCGCATCCGCCCCGCCGCCGCTGCCGCTGCCGCCCCCCGACGCCTGGGTGATGCTGGACATGGGAGATAGGAAAGAGGTGAAAATGATCCCCAAGTCCTCGTTCAGCATCAACAGCCTGGTGCCCGAGGCGGTGCAGAACGACAACCACCACGCCAGCCACGGCCACCACAACGCTCACCACCCCCCGCACCACCACCACCACCACCATCATCACCATCACCCGCCTCCGCCCGCCCCGCAGCCGCCGCCCCAGCAGCAGCCGCCGCCGCCGCCGCCCCCGGCCCCGCAGCCCCCCCAGGCGCGGGGCGCCCCGGCCGCCAACGACGACGACAAGGGCCCCCAGCTGCTGCTGCCGCCGCCACCTCCGCCCCCCGCCGCCGCCCTGGACGGGGCCAAAGCAGACGCGCTGGGCGGCAAGGGCGAGCCGGGAGGCGGCGGCGGCGGGGGTCCCGGGGAGCTAGCGGCCGTCGGGCCGGACGAGAAGGACAAGGGCGCCGCCGGGGGGGAGGAGAAGAAGGGGGCGGGCGAGGGCGGCAAGGACGGGGAGGGGGGCAAGGAGGGCGAGAAGAAGAACGGCAAGTACGAGAAGCCGCCGTTCAGCTACAACGCGCTCATCATGATGGCCATCCGGCAGAGCCCGGAGAAGCGCCTCACCCTCAACGGCATCTACGAGTTCATCATGAAGAACTTCCCCTACTACCGCGAGAACAAGCAGGGCTGGCAGAACTCCATCCGCCACAACCTGTCGCTCAACAAGTGCTTCGTGAAGGTGCCGCGCCACTACGACGACCCGGGCAAAGGCAACTACTGGATGCTGGACCCGTCGAGCGACGACGTGTTCATCGGGGGCACCACGGGCAAGCTGCGCCGCCGCTCCACCACGTCGCGCGCCAAGCTGGCCTTCAAGCGCGGGGCGCGCCTCACCTCTACCGGCCTCACCTTCATGGACCGCGCCGGCTCCCTCTACTGGCCCATGTCGCCCTTCCTGTCCCTGCACCACCCCCGCGCCAGCAGCACTTTGAGCTACAACGGCACCACGTCGGCCTACCCCAGCCACCCCATGCCCTACAGCTCCGTGTTGACTCAGAACTCGCTGGGCAACAACCACTCCTTCTCCACGGCCAACGGGCTGAGCGTGGACCGCCTGGTCAACGGCGAGATCCCCTACGCCACGCACCACCTCACGGCCGCCGCGCTGGCCGCCTCGGTGCCCTGCGGCCTGTCTGTGCCCTGCTCTGGGACCTACTCGCTCAACCCCTGCTCCGTCAACCTGCTAGCGGGCCAGACCAGTTACTTTTTCCCCCACGTCCCGCACCCGTCAATGACTTCGCAGAGCAGCACGTCCATGAGCGCCCGGGCCGCATCCTCCTCCACGTCGCCGCAGGCCCCCTCGACCCTGCCCTGTGAGTCTTTAAGACCCTCTTTGCCAAGTTTTACGACGGGACTGTCCGGAGGACTGTCTGATTATTTCACACATCAAAATCAGGGGTCTTCTTCCAACCCATTAATACATTAACATCCCTGGGACCAGACTGTAAGTGAACGTTTTACACACATTTGCATTGTAAATGATAATTAAAAATAAGTCCAGGTATTTTTTATTAAGCCCCCCTCCCGTTTCTGTACGTTTGTTCAGTCTTTAGGGTTGTTTATTATTCTAACAAGGTGTGGAGTGTCAGCGAGGTGCAATGTGGGGAGAATACATTGTAGAATATAAGGTTTGGAAGTCAAAATTATAGTAGAATGTGTATCTAAATAGTGACTGCTTTGCCATTTCATTCAAACCTGACGAGTCTGTCTCAAATAGCCGCCAGATGTCCATGTGTGCAGTATTATAAGTTATCATGGATCTCTCTGGTGGACGCAGACCTTGAGAACAACCTAAATTATGGGGAGAGTTTTAAACTGTTAAACTGTAATTTGTATTTAAGAAGCATTCGTAGTAAAGGTGCCCAAGAAATTATTTTGGCCATCTATTGTTTTGTCCTTTTCTTTAGAGAACTTTTTTTCCCCTTTTGTTTACTTTTAGACCAAAGATTGGATTCTAGAAAAATGCACTTGGTATACTAAGTATTAAAGCAAACAAACAAAAAAGGAAAGTCGTTTCAGTTGGCAACACTGCCCATTCAATTGAATAGGAAGGGGACAAAATTAATGATTGCCTTCAGTTTGTGTTGTGTATATTTTGATGTATGTGGTCACTAACAGGTCACTTTTATTTTTTCTAAATGTAGTGAAATGTTAATACCTATTGTACTTATAGGTAAACCTTGCAAATATGTAACCTGTGTTGCGCAAATGCCGCATAAATTTGAGTGATTGTTAATGTTGTCTTAAAATTTCTTGATTGTGATACTGTGGTCATATGCCCGTGTTTGTCACTTACAAAAATGTTTACTATGAACACACAGAAATAAAAAATAGGCTAAATTCATATATATCTTGATACTTTTGTGTCTTTTATTAAGTAGAGCTAATTTTTAAAAGACCATGCAATTTATAGGAATTCAAAGGCTCTTCTGGCCAAACTTAAGATTCAAGCTGCTCCTTTAATTTGAACTGCTACTCAAAGAAAGGAAATAGGATTTTTTTCCCTTTGTGGACAAATTTTCCCAGGAGCAAGCTTTTTAATAAATGTTAGCTTTAAACAAAGTATAGGCTTTTCAGCTGATACCTTTTAAGTATTTGTGGATATACAGCAAAAAAAGAGATATTTAATTTTATGTGCATTGCTGTTTATTTTAAAATCAGTTAATAGAATGCTTTTTATATACTTTGTTTCAGGTATCTTGTTTATAACACTTGGCAAATTATAAATAAATATATGTATATGGTTAGATAGAAGTGAATAATGAACACATATGTAATATATAGAGATACATAGAGCCCTTCAGTTCAGGTACAATTTGCGCTATGAATGCTGCAAACATTTTTGTTTAAATATTTGTATTTATACTTTCTAAGTCAGCATTTATTTTTGTGGCTGTTTACCCACAATGGAAGAGTTCTAATAAAGATGTGCTGAAATTGCAATATAGATTTTGCTGAAGTGATCACCTGTTGTAATGACTTGCAGATCAATGTTGATATTCTCATTTTAAATAACAATTTAAAATTGTAGATACTCAGAATAAGCAACATGCCTTTCTCTCCTTCTATTCCTCATTTTTTACAACACAGAAGTATTTCTTTGATTCTCTTTTACATATGTCTGTATAATTTAAAGATTTGTTCCTTTTGCTTACACCGAGTCATAACTTTATTTTAACTTGAAATACGCATATGTATGTATATATGTGCATATATATGAAAGTATTTTTAATCATTTCAGGCAGACCCAAATGCCATAGTTCGGAAAAAAATAATTGGAAAACCTGAGTAAAAGGTTTTGTAACTAATTGGATCCCGGGGTGAGTCTGTAGAGGACAAGTTGTTCATTTGTTACAATTGCATAGTCTGAAATACGTTCTGCAGTAATGCAATAAGCTGGCTACTTCTTACAAAGGGCCCAATGAAAAATAATCTGTCCTTAAGATGTTATCAGCAAGCAGAGAGTTGCTCAGAGGGGGGAGCCTAGGGGAGAAGCAAGCTGACTAAAGTAGATGTGAAATGGAAATGCAGCATAGTTAATATTGGAAAATGTGCGTAAGTGGACAGAAACAGAGAAAGTGGGATTAAAAGGACTGGAACCAAATATATGGGGTTTGGCAAAAAAACAGATTACAGCAGCTAGCTTATCTTTCTCAGGCAGGCGGGACATGATTTTATTTTTATTATGAGACAACATTCAGCAGAGATCTAAGTTTCTTGAAATTTAACAGTTCTTCAGAATGAAGCCTAGAAGAAGAAAAATGACAGATTATTGTTTTAAAAACCATATTTTCAGTTGATTAAACAAATAGATACACGTGCTGAAGTTAGGCAAAGGAGATCCCCATTACACAGTCATGGTCCAAATACCTGGGAGAAAGGCATATGTCTAGGTGGGAAAGGTGATGATTGATTGCTGACTTTGCCCTGGGTTTCATTTGTGGAAGGAGAATGTATTGCCACAGGGGAAATATAGCATTGTCACCTATGAAAAGTTGAAAAGAAAGCTAACCTTCACCTCATAGGTGAAGGGCTATAGATACAGAAAAAAAGATGTCCTCCCTGAGGGTTTTTTTTTCTGATTGTATGTGAAATATTTATTTGTGATTCAAAGTGTTTATCTGGATATCAGAGACATATCTGGATATCAGAATTTCTAAGGCAAACTTTGTATTTTGAAGTCAAGAATAAAATTGGCCTCTTTTCATTCCTAGGAACTATGTACTGGAGCAGTTGTACCTGTACATAAATCCAAATTATATATATATATATATATATATATATATATATATATATATATATATATATATATATGATGGATGTAATCAGAAGTTTGCTTATTAGGTGTACTAGACATTCAGGGGGTTGTAGAAGGAGAAAACTTGCAAGGCCTTCTAAGGCCTCATGTGAACATTTCATCTACTTTGATATATCCTATAATTCCTCAGGATATCTTTTGAAAAAGCAAGTGACAATCTAGGCTGACATTTAATGTATTTTTGCATCAGATCAATTGTAATATTGTCTTGTTTGTTGTCACCAGCTTTTGTCATTTAAAATTACCTCATGCCAGTAAAATACTTCAGACTTGGGGAAGACTATGTTCTTTTAAACATATTTTTTTTTTTTTTATTGAGAAAAGTGGTAGGCCTTTTTGATACTTTTGGAACTACAAATGACCACAACTCAAAACTTGAAATCTCCACTTATATATATTTAACGTTTAAAAGTAATTTACCTGACTTTGCCTAATATAGAGTTAATAAAAACTACTGATATTTAAAACAATAGCAAATGATGTAAACTGGAACAGTAAGGAATTATTCCAAGCATATTTTCATAATCTGTTGCAAAATTAGAAATAAAATGACATAATGTCTAGAACTAACAATATTTAATACAAATATCTGTATGGTCATAGTAGCCTTCCTGTGATTTCTATGACTTGGATCAAATTGATAGAGGCAAACATGAGTCTTTCAATGTAATAATTTTTTAAAAATGGTAATATTTGACCAAAACAGGCATATAAATCCACTATATATAGGACACTATATAAAAGCATGTTTTCAAAACGTGTAGGCTCCACACCATTGTTGAAGAATTTGCATGACTTGAAATAATTTGCTTTTGAGAAATTAATTTTACCAATAGCTAAACGGTTGTGTTTGACACTGCACTTCGATTGGCGAATTAGGCCAACAAAGGGTGAAGGTGAAGATCGTGAGGGGTTTTAGTGCTAGCTGAGAAGGGTTGCTCTCGGGTTGTGCAACTGTGCCTGGAGGGCGGGGTTCCTGCACATTCCTGCTGCACCAGATAACCTGCCCCCAACACCACTCCAGCTCCTGCCAGAAGGATGGGACTCTCCAACGTGTAAATCTGTGCAGCCATTCCAACAAGCAGGGTAGGTGAAACCCGAATTAGAATTCCCTCCCCTTTCTGTTTCCACTCAAGGCCAGATCCTAGAGATATGGAAAGAATAGAGGCCATCTTTCACTCCAACAAGCACTCTCCCCAAGAGCTACCTACCTGTAAGAGTGAAAGGGGCCCAGAGAATCTTTTGGTTCCTCCACTTTTTCCTGTCTTTTTCATGAAGATTTTCTTGTCCTCATCCCAATCTCCCCCACACACACACTCACTTTAGTTCCTCGACCCCTCCCCCAACCACCAGCGGCCTCCTACTTTTCAGACTCCAAAGTGACTGTCGCTTTCCTGCTCTAGCGGTCAGTTCCTGGGGACCTTGTCTAGATGCCTGAGACCTAGGGGGCTCCCGGCTGGAAAATGTGCGGTATAGTGTAACGTTCTGTGTTTCTTTTCTAGCTTCCGATTTCTACGTTTTCGCGTTTTGCTTTGTTTTGTTTTCCTCTCCACGCAGGACTCTCCCTGAGTTTGTCCAATGGATGCCGAGAAAAGACTTGAGGACTGGGAGCGCTCTTCCACCAAGATTGGTAAGTGAAAGTGCTTTGCGACGGGCAGGTTGATAATGGCTTGTGGGTCTTGCTGACTGCTTTTGAAGGACCTCTGAACCGCGACACCCAGTTCTTGGCCTGAGAGTTCCTCTTTTCTTGGAAAATGTTCCTAGCGAGTGCGCTACCAGCAGACGTAGGTATAAGAATGTGTGATTCTTCCACGTTGATAGAAATCGCGGTGGATCCCTAGGTAAAAAAGATCTAGGCATGAGGGCGTGGGAGTGAAGAGAAAATAAGACAAATTATTTTGGAAAAAGAAGTGGTAGTCTAAAATAGGTCCTGAAGTGCAAAATGATTCATTTTGTGGAAATATTACTTCTGAGTCTTAATGGTATCTGTGAGAAATAGAAGGCTTTATTAACGTTCAAATTCGGAATTGTTTGGTTTCCTATTTGTGACAAAGCTGTGTGTTCCTGAGTCAAGAACGTCTCTGTCTCTCTCTGAAAAATTGTTCTTTTATTTATTTCTTTTCTAAAACGCTTTTTCTGCTATTTTCACACTAACATTGCCAATCTCCCTCGGAGCTGGCCCTCGGTGTTTGGCCTGGCTCTGGCGCGGGTCCCAGCGCTTTAGGTGAAGAGCGGCGCAGGACGAGTTTGGGAGAATTCTGTCTTCGAAAGACCAGGGAAATGAGCACCGTTCTGGGCTTGACTTTATTCCTGTTGGGAATATCTCAGTTCCGGCTTTGGAAATATCAGGCAAATAATTGATTCTTAATGCACACTTAGGAGACGGCGGTGTATGCTCCAGAGCCTGTCTGTCCCAGGGAGGCTGCGAGCGTGTTCCCGGGCGCAGGTTGGCTTCGCCGAAGCGGTTTGGGGTCCTTGCTGGGGCGTCCAATTGGCCTTCCTGCGCTTGAGGCCCTCGGGGGAGAAGTTGGGAGAGTGGGTGCAACGGCGGGGCTGGCGGACTTGCGGCACGGAGCCGGTAGCCTTGATTTCTTGGGTTTTTTGGTAAAGGAGAGAACTTAGAATGCCCGCGCGGCGGCTGCTGAGTGCGAGCGTTTTCCATCCACGTCCGCGATTCCCGCAGTCCGGAGTCTGGCGCTGCGCACGGAGCAGCAACGTGAGGGCGCTCTTGCCCAGGACAATGGAGCTAGGAGTTTAAGCTCACATTGGCAGCTGTAGGAAAATTGACTCCACAGCCTAGGCTAGATGGAGCAAGCCCTTACCTTTTTCCTTTCTTCTTAGTCTTCAGTGCTTCCCCGCCCCTTTTATCCCCTCTGAAAATTGTTTCTTTTTGTTTACCTGATGCAGTTTCAGATCCCAGCACTCATCTGCCAGCTGATAAAACTGTTTTCTTTGCAACAGACATCATTTGTGCGTTCCACTGCCTATCGCATGCTATCCCATTTTGCTTTCCTGCCTAAGCCTGTGGTCTAAGACCTGGAATCGGGGGGGAAAAGAGCCTGGGGTAGGAACTCCTAGTGCCCAGAGGAGCCTGGGTTTGGGAGGTAAAGGGAGGGGTTCCATTGGGAAGGTTAGCCCTTACTTACCACCTAGAAATTCTCCGGTGGTTACTCCGTCCTTGGAGACTGGAAAGAAAGGGCAAGCGTAGTAGACTTGGGATGATTCTGACTCCGCGCATTCCCTTTTTCTGCCAGTCAGAAGCCTGAAAAATCTCTCCTCACCTAGTCCGCTAAAGCAACTCACTGTAGGAAAAAATTCTGACATTGTGATGAGGTAAGGTACTTCAAATGATACCAAGTAGCAATCACAGTTACGTGCCTCAAGGTCTTTCTTGGCCTGTAGTGTAATATATGTGAGCCTTTCCCATCTTCTGGCTTTGTGGAAAAGACAAATGGGAGAAAAACCTGAGTTGCAAGCTGCAAGTTTGGAGATTTGAGACAGCATGAAAAGTTCCCTTTCTAGTTACTATAAATGTTTGGATGGTCATTTCGGAATTTCCAGCCCCACTAGCACTTCCTGAATGAGAGTCTGTGGTCTTCAGTTTGAGTCTCTCTCTTCCCCTCTTTCTACTGCATCATCTTCTGTATCTGTGCGTTTAAGAAGGAAAGAGCTTCATAGATGGTTTTGATTCTTTTGATGGAGCAGAAAGACTAAAAACTGTAATGGGGTTAGAGAGTTATCTCTTCTTTCATTTTCTCATTGCTCTGAAATTTAATGACCTGAACATTGTTGTTTGAAGTTAAATTATATGTTAAATTAACCCTAAACAATAACTGATGATATTTTTCTTTTGGGTTTGGTTGCCCCTGAATTATTGGATGGGAAAGAAAGGAGTTCAGGAGAATGCTTGGTCATGCAGTATTATAAAGATAGCAAAATCAATATTTATATGCAGTGACATTGTGTTGAAAAATGTCACTTTTGATGTAGCTAAATTTTCATAGATAAGACATTCTCTAAGGGTTTTCTGTTTGAGAAACCTAGACCTAAAAGGTGTGTAAATAAGCATCTCAGCTGATCGAGAAAGAGTTATGAGCAATATTTTCCTTATTCTTCAGAACTCATACAGTCAATACATATAGTGCTTGCTGATCTCAATTCTGCCCTCCTAGGATATGCTTTAAAACAAAATTTAACTTTCAGTAAAATCCCCAACATTGCTTTATATGTAAATCTATAATCAATTGTATATTTGTTTCTTTGAGTCAGATGCTGTTTTGAAGTCCTTATTTGAAAGGGTTTTAGAATAATTCAGATCTGCACTCCCCTGTTTCATATTGCGTGCACACTGAGGGATAGGACTTTGACAGAGCTTTCACAGTAGACTGAGGAAATGACATCTTTCTCATTCATTTAAAAGGGCCCAAGATCCTTAAAACCCAAAGGTACTATAGTAGCTGGGGGAAAATTCTTTAAAAATAATGAACACTATTGTATTTTACCTATTTAAGTGTGCTGAATGAATAATTAGAGGGTGACATGAAGGTTGAAAAATTCAGAGCAAGAATAAGGTGGTAATTTTATTATTTGATACTTTAAAATTTCTATAATTAATGAAGTAGTTTTAAAGGTTGGCAGAGCTTTCTTAGAAAAAATAAGTATTCCTCCCATTGCATAAAAAATACTCCAGGAAAAAAAGTAGAATCAAATCAGATTGGCAGCAGGTATTGTTTGTTTATTTGTCTATTTTTTTCTAGTAGTGGTAGTATTAGTGGAGTTGAAAAATATACTTTTAATTATACATTGCAAGCTCTGATTGCAGGTTAGAAGACAAAAATCGATCATTCTTACATCAATAATGTTGTCTATTACTACATTGATTTGTGTTTATTTATGCAAAAGCTTTCAGTTATTTACTTACATATTTCAGCATCTGCCTCTTGATTATTACCGCAGGTTGCTTTTAATGAAGGAGCTTATATAGGAAGCGAGACACACTTGACAGATCCATTTTAAGTAAACCTGATCGTGAATTATAGCAACCTTACAAGTTTAGGAAATTACTTATTCATACTTGCTTTTTTAGCAATTAGGAAACTGTTTCTGATTAAAATCTCTTGCAGCTTGAAAACTTCCATTCTTTTCTTCCTATATTGTATGTATATGTCTCAATAAAATAGCAAACCACTATTTTAGGTTATGAAATATAATAGAATGAAACTGATGATGAATGAAACTTGTCTTTCTCAGTTGGGTTAACTAGGTTACCCTCATAACAATAAGCTGACCATTGAGTTTGCTAATGCTGCTGCTGAGAAATCAAGGAGTAATCATTTATATATAGATAGGAGATATTTGCTTAAAACACCTGTTAACTCTAAACTATGTCATGGTACTTATGCTAAACAAGACATTCTGGAGTGTTTGAGCATTATTAAGTGCGGGAATACACTCATGCATTAGGGTTTAGGGCAATTATACTTTATGAAGACAGGTATCACTCTTCAGCTAACATCTCATGAATATTATGTGCCAGGACTCATTGGAACAAATAGGAAAACTAAAAGCATATAGGGCCTCCTGTGTGACAGCCAGGTAGTGGTGAAAGAGTGACACCCAGTCAGGCTGCTACTTCTCTCACTGTCATTCCAAACTATGAAAAGGTGATTTGAAAATTGAAAAGCAAACAAGCAATAATATATATATATATATATATATATATATATATATATATATATATAGAGAGAGAGAGAGAGAGAGAGAGAGAGAGAGAGAGCTGTTTAATTCTCACCATGTAGGGCTTTTCTTGAATTTTTCCATGTTAGTGTTTTGGGTTACAAGTACCAAATAGTGTGGGTTTCAGGATCATACTTATTGTTTTCTGATGCCCCATCCCCATTCAGTTGGGCAAGAAATATAGAGCGAGAAAACTTAAATACTTTGTATGGGGGGAAGAATCTTGGGAGATGCAAAAAGAATTAATTTCCTCACCTTGTCGAGTCTTTCTGAAGCTAGTTAGTCACTGTGGGAGTCCTGGCTGAGAGAGGTGAAGTTAGGGCCCAAAGCTGCTGGCAGAAACAAGGTGGGAGATAGAGCTTCCAGACCAACAATTTCGCAAGAGGTAGAAAGAAGGAGGAGGGGAAGAGTTTCGAGTTTGTTTATTTGTTTAATTTTTCTGTCCTGTGCCAAGTCCTTGAAGTTAACTTAGAGAGATTGTCCCTGTAGAGCCAGGCACTCTTGGCACTCTGTAGCAACTGAGATTTCAGAGAGCAGGCTGGACAGGACTTCTGGCAAGGGCTCACACGCCCACCCTGCCCTCCGCCTTCTTACGCACGCACCAGCTCGTCCTCCCGTGCACCAGGGTAGTGGACAGTGTTGACTTGAATTGCTCGCCCTCGCTCCAAGGCTTTCCTGTGAATGAACCCGAAAACACTCGACAGGTCGTGAATAATCGTTTTAATGAGTGTGCAAAGCGTGCGACGGGGTGCACCGAGCTGTCGGGTTAAACAAACAACTTGTACCCAGACCAAATCGGATTGTTAAAGTGCAAAGTGATGTCAGTACCATTTCCATTGCCTTTCCAAAATCCACAGATCTGACACGCGGGAGTCCAATTTTCCCCATTAAAGAAAAATAACAATATTTTTCAACCGTGTGTGTGATCTTCTTTAATATTAATATGAGCCAAACAAAACCTCACTTGGAAATCAGGAAATTACTCCTGTCTCTAAAAAAGAAAAAGAAAAAAATGAAGGGAAATAAATGAGGAATGAATAATAAAATATACAAGTCTAAGGAGCAATTTGTTTTTGATAACTCACACATCATTGATGATCAATATTGTCAGAGAAATTATCATTACCTATGTGTTTGCAGCTTACCAGAGGCAGGCATCTAGTTACCTAAAGCTCAGCAACTGGATTAGTAAATTAGTCTTGCACTAGATTTAAATGTGTAGATCTGTAAGAAATTTTCAATTGGAAAATTAATTAAAATATTTGATGTTTACACATTACCCTGTGAGAGAGACAATGAAGGAATAAAACAGTCCCACACTTATGCTTGCAGAGCAAACAGTTTGAGGGAAAGTAATGAGAAAGGAACCCTGATGGGCCACTATCTAAAATGCTAACACAAATTATAAGGGAGCTCTTCCAGAATCACCCTCTATCCTCTCTCTTCCAGGATTGCACTGGGAAAAAAATTTCCCATATAACAAAAATATATGTTGGAAATCAGTCACATGTGCTTCTACCTTTGTTCATTCATTTATCTTTTTTATAATTGCACACATTAAATATGAAGAACAAGAAAGTCAATCTTCAAAGGCTTAAAAATTGACACATTCCTTATTAAAAAATAAATAGTGGAGCAAAGAAGTGTATGAAACGTTTCCCCAGCCAGCACCTTATTCCAGCCCTATATCAAAACAAAATAGCAAAGATATTTGGAAATCAAGATATCAATGCTACATATCCAGTTTCTTCAACTCATCATGGACAGACTAAGTTTGATATATTTATTGGAATAAATTCATATATCTTCTTTATCAAAGACAGAAAACATACAATACTGTACACATTGCCAGGTTATTTGTTCTCTTAAAATTGTAATCAGTTTGGAGAAATAAAATGTTAGGGCTACAGTACAACTGAATATGCAAGCTTAGTGTTTGCCCACCTAGTTCCTATTGGACATATCGGCACCTATATATCCTACATGTCTTGCTAACCATCTATTTCATTCAACCAATCACAATTAAGCCAATTAATTGACCTAAAACATAGATCTGAGATGTTTGACAGAGTAAATAATTTCTTATAGAAGTCATTATAGTCTTGTTCTTATGTTTGTGTCATTGTAGCTTAGTTGGATAAAACAGAAGATACTGAAACTCTGTCTCCATTATCAAAATTTGGAAAGGTCCATCAGTGGTGTAGGACAATGTTTTTGGTTGATTTTGAGGATACCTAGTAGATATTTGTATGAGAATATCAATTGAGAATAATCTTCATTTTCTAGAATATTTGACAAAACGGTGACTATTAAATACCAGAAATATGAATTTCTGTAAGTACTTAAAATATTCCAGGCACAAAGTAGTCTGTAATTATTACCTAAACTGATTTTCTCTCTGTGGGCTGAGTTGAAGAATTTGAGGAGTCACTGAAAGAGCTGCATCCGTTTCTGTTGTCGATGCACAAGCAGCAAAGCTAGAGGGTGCGTCTGTTTTTGTGTGTGTGTATATGTAGTTAAAGAACTACACTATCAAAACATTAATTATATTTGAAAGAGAGCAGAGAGCTTGTTGTGGAGAGAATTGCATTATTGAATTTATATTCCATGGAATCTGTCTGAGAGGGATGAAATTGTATACCTGTCTTACTTGACGCCACCTTTTCAGAGAGAGGCCTAACAGGAGTACAGAGATGAAGGAGGCAGACATAGAGGGGAAGGATCTAGATGCTAGGCTGGTCCTGGGCACAGGGAATCCATGGGAAAAGGCAAATAACAATAACGTGAGAAGCTTGCACAAGATCTTTGTTCACTGTCAAGAAAAACAAATGGGTTTTTCCCCTCTACCCAGCAAATCACAGCATGTTCTTAGTTGAATTTGTGGGAGGGGGAGTGGTTCAGAGACTAAAAAAAAATTCAGTTATCTTATTTTGATCTAAAATCCTGCGGTTTATAACTACCAAATTTTATATACAAAATTTAGATTCTCTTCCTCCCAAATCTTCCACCGGTATGAATCATCCTGATCACTTATAGTTTTGGGCTTAATTACTAGTTTTCAGCCTTAAATTACCAATAAACTAATTAATCTGACTAATCTTTCTAAACTTCTATTGAATAGTATAATAGCTACAACAAAAATAAAAAACTGCATCAATAATGATGAAACTAAAATAATAATAATAATGATAATGCAAGTAACAAGAGTGTGAACAATCTTAAAAATGTTTCTCTGGCCAACAGGATGAAGATGAAGTTCAGCATAAAATTTGTTTCATGGAGGCAAGTGATGTCTTGTTTGATGATTAAATGGATGATCCCTTCCTGCCCAACTCAAGCTTCTAAGGACGTCATTGTTCTAATATGGTAGGTCTTTTTATTGCCATTCAGTACTTTTATTCCCCCTGCTTTGCTATGGACATGTCCCCTGAAGATGTTATTCTCAAATCAATGAACCTGGGAGGAAAACGGAACAAAATCAACATGTGAAAGTGTTGTGCTTGTTGAGGGCTGGGTACCTCCTGGCTGGAGCTCTCTGTTGATTGGGCCAGTTATCTTAACTAGGAAACATGTTTACAAAGCTGAGCACAATGAGAAGGGCAGAGTTACTGAAGTTCTAGGGAGTCCAAAAAGGGTCCCTAATATTGAGGAACATAGACCACAGGGCAAGACCCAAAAATTAGGGATTAGGAACCCCCAGTATAACTCTTTGGATTCCTTTAGGGACACAGGAACAGAAACCAGACAATGATTTAAAGAGAGTAGAAGGAGGTGAATGGGATGAAAATGTCAGCTACTGGGAGTGGGCTAGCAAGCAAGGCCAAGTTCATTTCTTCAAGAAAGTAAGAGATGCTTTGGGGAATTGTAAGCCTGTCAAGGATTATTGTTCCTAGTGAAAAAACAACTACCAGTTCTGGGAGAGGGCTAGGAAGAAACTATCAATGAGTCTACTTGCAAAAACTCAACTGTCTTCTCAGACCAACGTTCTTTCCATCTCCTGAGACCCACCCTCCAGTATTTCTCCTCCCCACAAAAGAAATGTAATGAAATTTTTAAAAGACACAGGAGGAAATTAGACTCAACCTTTGAGTAAGAAATGCTGTAGGTTGTTTGATAATTTCCATCATTTATGACACCGTAAAGAAAACTGGTTAAGAAAGGAAGTACAGTTTAGGGACAGCAGACCAGAAACTTGGTAGCCCAGTTTGCTTGGGCCAAATGGAAAAGGATTTTAGCAAGGGAAGAACAGTTTTGGATTAGGAGAGCTTAACCACAGAATATAATTGCTTTCTTCTCTTTTCCTGTAAATCAGTAAAGTGCTGAAAATTTATGAGAAGGCACAATCTGCATATCTTAAATATTAGGAAAAGAAAAGCATATATGGATGGTTAGTCTGTCCCTTAGAACACTTTTTAAAAAGTTATTGCCTTCAAACTCATGAGTACACACAATCCACACCATAAAATCCAACAGGAGCTGAAGTAAGAAAGGGAGAAGCTGCTTTACTGCAGCTGTTTCCCTTTTCTTGTCAGGGAAAGGTGCTCACCAGTCCTTTTTTTTTTTGAAGTCATTTTAAAAAAGCTTGAAAAATTGAAGTTCATAAAAATGTTATTTTACTAAAAATTAACAATTTCTAAAGACAGAAATGATGTTCAGTTTTCTTTTACCTTTCCCAGTCCACAAACCTCAAGGCTTTTCCTTGTGGGCAGGGTTAAGAAAACTTACTAAATTCACTCCAACTCCTCCAAAGTATAGCTCAGAAATTAAAGTGGTGCTTTCTATATACAATTTAATTGAATTTGAAAGTGTTTTGTGAGGCTATTCATATTTGCTGATTATTTATTTGCTTGTTCTTTTGATTAAGAAATAAGCTATCACTTTTAATAAGAAAATTAAGACTTTCCCATTCCCAGTAAAAGTGACCCTCCACCCCTTACATGCGTTCTTGAGTATGACCAATGAGAATTTATTTTATAACAGTTTGATTTTAATTGTACATGAGTGAAAAGTTCTGAATCCGTAGAGGGACAACTAAAAGAAACTAAGTTTTCTGTATAGTAATGAGGATAGTTGGTGGGCAGTAAAATAACAAGGAAAGTGGTTATTTCACAAAGTAATGACAGCCATGCAGACACTCATCTGTATGCAGTTTTTCCCCATTTAACAAAATTAATAGGTTTCTACAGACCAGTATCTTAATAGATCCTTAGCCAATGTAAGCAGCATATATAAATACTTATGCATACACAGTATATACACAATGCCCCATGTGGTTCAAATATTATGCTTATTTTTAGAAAAAGCTAAAAAATGCAGTATTAACATTTTGTCTTTTTACTCATAAAAATTTAACTATAGCCTGCAAATACTAGAAGAAAGCCAGAATCACTATATTCCATTTAGACTGCGTTATGAAGCAAATCTAGATTTTCTTTCTGGATTAGATGTGTGAGAGAAAGCAATTCAAGATTGAGTGGAATTAGGATCTATGCACATTTTCGCTAAGCCAAGGTGAAGGAATATAAAACTTGAAACATTCTTATTCTACTATAAAAACAAATGAAGGTAAGACCAAGGCAAGATATGACACTTGGAATGTTTTCAAATGATAGTCACTAACACTTTTTTTTTTTTTTTCAACAAAGACTTTTTCATGGCAGATAGAACAAGATCCAATATACAAGTGGCAAAGAAAAGCATTTTGGTAACAGCCCGGGGGTTGAGTAATGGATTTGCACTGTGAATATTTGTAAAGAATAATATTCTTTTGAATAGATTTGTGTGCTTATCATGCTTCTTAAAAAAGGGAAGGTTGGAGGTGGATATATCCAAGTATTTTTGCTAATGCTGATGGTCAAAGGATATCATGTGGGTAGTATTTGTAAAGGTTTCTACGGTCTGAGAAGTTACACAAGAGTCTCTTGGTTCTATGAGGTTTGTTTCCTTTCTATCAAAATATACTTTTCACTGGGCTCTCATTTTTAGCTCAAGCTTCGCGGAGAGTTGCCAGTTTGTATTAAAGGATGGTTCCGTGTAGCAATCCAGTTTTAAAAGAAAAGAATAATTGACAAGAACAATAGTTACCAATGAGATTCTCGTTGGCAGTCAGAATTTAGGGAAAGAAGGGAAGTTCCAAAGCAGGGTGGTGGAAGGAGATAATAGCACTTTAGGTGAGTTAGGGGAAGAGGGTAAGTAAAACGCTGTTGAGACATTGGGATTAATCGAGCAGTTTAAATACAAATCTGCCGGAAATCATGCTCTGTGGGAATGAAAATGAAGGAATTTATGCATATTCTAATTTTCCCTCTTTGGCTGCTATTTTGGAGGAAGAGACTTCTTTTGCTGATGGTAGGGTTTTTTGTTCTGCACAGGAAATGTGAAAATGAACACAATTTTTTTTTTCCTTTTCCATTTCTCTCCTCCATTCCCTCCTCCCCCTAGGAAGAATCCTAAATTGTTGTTACTTAGTTCTGCAGCCTGGGCTCCTGGGGCTTCTTTCCACTGTAGAATTGTTGGGGGCCAGGGCTGAAGGACTGGGGGTGGGGATTAGGGCTCCTCTGGGCCATCAGTCCTGTACTAGAATAGAGTACTCTCCTTTCCATCGGCGGACACCCAAAGAAACAGAAGACCAGAGAGTCCTAGTTCTAACACGGTGAAAAAAAAAAAAATCATCTGAAAAGTCATTTCCTCTTCCAACGGAATTCTCAGTTCTCCTGAGCTGAAGACAGCTTAAAAGCGATCTTATAAACCATGAGTGAGGATCCGCTGACCCTTAGCGTAAAGTCAAAACACCTCCCCTCCCAGGCCTTTGGAAAAAGGATAGAGACGTGTAAGGATGGTGAATTTATTCTCTTAAGACTAGCAAGGAGCTCTGGTTCTGAGCCACCTGAGGCTGGGCTTGCTCCATGTTTTAAGGATTACCTAAACGCCTCCTGACTTGGCAAAGGCGTATCTCGAAGAAAGGAAAGGAGTGAGGGAGAAAGAGACGGGAAGAGGGAAAGAGGCGCTCCTTTGCTTTGGTGGGCGCGTCCGCAGGGCTGGGTGGAGACTCAAGATTACCCTATGCCGGGCGAGGGAAGGCAGACAGACTTCGAGTTTTGGTCTTCTTTTCTATAACCCGGATTGAAAACAAACAAACAAACAATTTGGAGGCAACTTGAGTATTAACAATGTAATTGGCAAAGAGCAGCGTGGCCCGGCGCCCGGGATGGGCTTCCGCAGGGAGCAGAGCTCGCTCCCCGGGTCTGAGCTCCGGGCCGGGACGCGGGAGCACAGCGCCCCTGCTTCCGGCCCGCGCGTGCCCAGCTGGTGGCGGTGAGAAAGGGACGGGGCCGCCATCCAAGACCCCGGGGTCCGCACCGCGCCGCCTCCGCCGCTCGCTCCTCCTCCTCCTCCTCCTCGCCGCAGCCGCGCGCCGTCTGGGGCGCCCTGCACTCGCTGGAGCGCGCGCCAACCCGCCCTCCAAACCTCACGACCTGCAGAGTGGTACCTCATCCGGAGAGCTGAAAGAGCCCTATTTTTTTTTTTTTTTTTTTTTTTTACTTTAAATTAAAAAAAAAAAAAATCAGTACACGTTTACAATACGTAATTGATTGCATCAATCGTGCAGAGTCGGTGCATGTAATTCTTTTTCCTTTTCTTTCTCCTCCCCTCCCTCCATCTCTGGATTCTTCTCTCATTTGCAAAAGATCTAGCTCCCTAGATGGGGCTTTTGTTTTACTCTTAAGATTATGTCTACTTTGAGCTTCTCTCCTTTGGCACAAAAGGCTGCTGCTGTGGGGTGCAGCCTCGTGGTGGGGGACACCCCGTGAGGCCTCCTGCGGCCTCAGTTATAAGACACACCCAGCCCAGAGACAGCCTCCCTTTGTAGCGCGCCCGACGCTCCGGTCCCTCCTCCCCCACTGGCTCCGGAGCACCCGGTGGGGAGACACTTACACCCAGCCACGTGGACGAGGGAGGGTGTGGAACCTGCTGCGTCTTCTGGGTGGCTAGGGGGTCTACAATCTTTCTCTCTGATTTGTAAGTCTACACTTCCCTAAATTTGAGGCTGTAGGGATCAAAAGTGTGGAGCAACGCCTGTGGGAACGTAGGTGTTAGTTTGCTTGCTTGTTTGTTTCTCCACATTTTACACACTGCTCTTTTCTGCACAAATTCGCCCCGGACT
Source organism: Ctenomys sociabilis (assembly GCA_004027165.1). Lineage (NCBI taxonomy): Eukaryota > Metazoa > Chordata > Mammalia > Rodentia > Ctenomyidae > Ctenomys > Ctenomys sociabilis. Next base: position 18,452 of record PVKA01020055.1, read on the forward strand.
GCAAGGCATGGGCTGCTGTCCCCCATGGTTCAGGCCCGTCTGTCCTTCTCAAGCAGCCCTAAGTATTGATAGGAATACCTTATAAATCGCGACCCCTGATCACGTGGCACTTAGGGTTAGCTGGTACCCTCAAATCAGCTGACTTTGCTGGCGTTTTATTGAATTCAGTTGAGAGGTTCATAAATGCTTTTCTACAGTCACTTCCGTATTGTTTACTTAGAGACTTTCCAAGTGGGTCAGAAAGGTACCTAATAATTGCTAAAAATACGTTCTTGAACTTTCTGATATATATAGAGTTTAAAATGAGGTGGATTTTAGGATCTGAGAGTTAACTTTTCTTTTTCTTCACATTTTGCTTTCTTCTAAAAGGCTTTTACTTTCTTTGGTAAAAAGTCAAGGCCTTATGAAACGAAGTTAAACTCCTGTAGCCACTTCGAAGCAGAGACTAAAAAATTTCTCCTTGGCTCTTCTGCAGCTACATTACAATTTAACCCTTCTCCCCCTTGAGTTACTTCTGTGTAGCCTGCTGCATCACTCAGCACTTTTTGTTCCTTACAATAATTTCAGGTTTTATAAGTCATATGGACTTTTTGTAACCAGGAGAGAAATTTTAGGGTGGTGAAATTTTAAGGCAGATTTCTATCCCTCAGTACCCATTAAATTCATATTCTACTGAGCCCCAGTGGGTTAGTGCATGCATGATTCCATGCAGCACATTGTGCCCTAGTTTCATTGATTCATGTAAAATAGTGAAATTATATAACCAATGAGCTAATAACCATGAAGGTAATTTGAAAGGTTATAATTGCTAATCAAATGTAAAAGCATATTTATTAGCATCATTATTAAAAGGTGCCAGAGGGACACAAGTAAAACCTGTTCCTCTCCTCTGGGAACTTACAATCTAGTTTGGCATAAATAATGAAATGTAAATTGATAGAAGCAGCTCCTAAGCAATGCTCAGTGTCTGGCATATTGGAGACGCTCATGTTAATTTGTAGTCATGTCTCCTCTTCACAAAAATATAATGCTGGTAAGTAGAGGAAGACTTAATTAGGAAAACTTTCATGGAGGAAATGAATTTGTCCTTTACAGGACACATATGAAGACCGGGATGTGCATGTTGCTTGCTTGTGATGCGTAAGGGTGGTGTAAGTGGAGGGCGGAAAGATACTGGAGGAGTAAGAGTTTGGTGACAAATTTTAGGAAACCTTACAGACCATGTGTATGTATTTGTTAGAAATGGTAACAGAAACGTATCGTAATCCTATGAGCACAGGACAGTATGTTTAAAATCGGAATTAGTGTTTTGAAAATGATCCTGGTAGCTACTGAATGAAGATAGGGCAAATTGAGGGAGGAAGAATAGGAGAAAAGATTTCGGTGCAGTTCTGAAATCAGTGTTGTTAGAAAAGGGCTCTAGTTAAAGCCGTCATTAGGCCCCCTTAACCCAATTTGTACACAGTGCAAATTACATTGAAATGATGAAACCAGGAATGAGCCTTGGAAGAAAAAGAGCCACAATAGCCCTGGCACAGGCACCACCCCTCCTTGTTCATTGTTGGTGGTGATAGGGGATGCTAGATGTTGGCAGGTGGAGACTAACCTTAAGAAGTCTCCAGCACCAGCCTAGGGTCTTTTTTTTTTGCATTTATTCTCTCTGCCCATATTTACTTGCAGAGATTTTCAACTGGGGATAATTTGATCTTCCTCTCCCATCTACTTTGTAAAATATATGCAAGCATTTCTAGCTATAGTTTTTGTTGGCCTACTACTGGCATCAAATAGGTAGAAGTTGGGCATATCACTGAGCACCTTCTCATTCACAGGATGGCCCCCCACAAATCCTAATTACCCAGTCCAAAATGTCCATAGTGTTGAGGTTCAACTCCCTTTAGTTATGAGATTGAAGCACCACCTCTAACTATGGAGAGTTACTCTGTGAGTCCTAGGACCTAATTTCCATGATAGCAACAATTTAAATTGAAAAACCATTTTACTTAGTGATTCAAACATAACTCTGAAAATTGTTAGCCTGAGGCCTTGGAAACAGCATGTATCACAAAGATCCCCACTCAGATTTTTTGTTTTACTTTTTAAAGTAGAATTAGAAATCATTCTTAAGGATTTTCCATCTACATGTTATTTATTAAATTAATAAAATGTGCCTTTGGAGTTGCTTAGCAACTTATGAAAAGCTTTCTAAAAGTTCATTTGTTTGTTTAAAACCAGGGTAGGTTGCATATTATTAGCTACATTACATAAATCAACAAAGAAATATACACTGAAAATGGAATAAGATGTTTCAACACATTTTCTGCTCCTGTGTCTAGCAATTAAAACTTCTAATTGTCTCGTAGAACTGAATCAAGTATTTGACAAACATTATTTATGTATGAAACTTCAACATAATATTGAGCTTGTAAGGGAACCAAAGGGGAAAAAATCAAGCAGGTTTGTCATAAAGTATATATTTACCTTAACCTTTCTTCTTCAAAAACCTTATCTACTAAGTACTTTTATCAGACACTAATTATACTCTTTCTGAAAAGAATTTCTCCAACACCCTTCAGTGCCTGCACCTTTTAATCATATCTCATTACATCTACCTAATCCATATCTTTTTCACATTGTCAAGGCTCATTAACAGTTTTAAAAGCCAATCTTGGACATTATCATGCCTTGTAATCGAGATGAAAATATGCCAATAACATTTTATTTCTAAAATGTAATGGATCCTTTAAATTTTGTTCTAAAGCCATTTTTTTTCTTTAAATATTAATGATGAATTAACTTCCAAACATGCATTAAGCAAGAAGGACTGGTGAGATATTTCTGAAATCCCTGAAGCACCTTCTCCAAGAAGTTATTTTTATAAGCTGTTTTTAACAGTGGATCATCAGTCACTTTGAAGGGAAGTGATCCTTGATTAAGAGTTGGCTGACGCCTTGTTTCCACAGATGCGTGGCAGCCGTACAGGTGCCTAGGAAGAAGGACAGATCAGTTTTAGTATCCAAATGGAAAAATGGAAAGGCTTGAGTGGGTGCACACCTTTGGGCATTACTTTAGTTGTGATAGCCAAAAGAATTCAAACGACTCACTCAATTAATAAACTGTTACTATATTTTCCATGGCCTTAGAGAAAATATAGTAAGGTTAACTGGTAATTTGTTTGTTTTGTTGTCTTTTGGCAATGAAATTCTTATCAAATTTGCAGTAATGTAACTAAAATAGAACCTCGGGATAACAACTTTTTAGTTCTTGAAAGTTAAATCTCATCTCTCAAAGTACATAGGATGAACAATGTATTATTTGAAATGGAAGATTCCCTTAGGATTGTAGCTAATCTTATGATTCTTTGACCAGTTCTTAAAGAGTGAATCCTAGGAGAAGCTTAATGCTGTGTTTATTATTAGGGAAATAGCATTAAGTTATACTTGTTTTTAAAGCACTAACCAAAAAGTACAGTAGTGGTTGGAGACATAAGAAAGCTTTCATTCCTCTTTAAATTTTATCCATACTATAGTTCTGCCAGATAGCAATTGTCTCTTATTATGGGTGTTTTTATTAAATTTGTCTACATTTTTTTGCAGTATACATCTTTTCTTTTAAGTTTTATATTTATTTTGTTTTCTCCCCGTTAATATTCACTTTATGACTGCTGATTATTGGAAATCATTTTTAAGCAATATTAAGTAAAATTGCTGTACCTTGTCTTTTACAATTTCACAACTGCTAGGAATTGAATAGATTAAGACAGTTGAACATATTTCACCACGCTTTTCTCCAAATCACTCTTACAGCATTTTTTTTTCTGATTTTTAAAATTTCTTTTATCGTCCTATTTGGCAAGAGGTAACTTTACTATGTTCAATAAATAGTCCATGTGTGTTCTTTTTGTGATACTGATCATTGAACACAGGAAGCACTAAGCTGCATATATCCTTAGCCCCCACCCCCTTTTTTGGCGGAACCAGGGATTGAACTTGCACTTGCCAGGGAAGGGCTTATTCTACTGAGCCATCTCCCCAGCCCCCTTAAGCCCTTTGTATTTTCTGTTGAGACAGAATCTTGCCATTTGCTCAGGCTGGCCTGGAACTTCCGATCCTCCTACCGCCTTCTCCAGAGTAGCTGGAGTTACAGTTAGGTGCGATTCAACACACTTGGCTCCTCTGACTCACGTGCAGTTGGTTTAATTTTTTGCTGCTTTGTTTTCTTTTGCTTCTGTAGTTTGAGTATTCATGTCTTACCAACATTTTATAAAGACATCGGATATGTTAGCTGAATCTCTACCATTTCTTATCAGTTAATTTCATCAATAATGCCCCAAATTTTGCAAACTTACAAACACTGTAAAATGCCAACATTTTAAATATTGTATATATGCCATTAATGTATTTTAAAATTGATTTTGCTTTTCAGATGCTATTTTTATCTTTATGTGTCTCTTCTCTCTTGTTAGGAAAAGTCACCTTTCTGTACTGATCCTGTGTTTTCTTCCTCCCTGTGTGTTGTTATTTTCAGAGGTGTGCTCACTGATCAATAAGCGAAGGCCGGCGTGAGCATGGAATTTGCATTGAAGGATATCTACACACTGGTGTGCCGAAGCCGAGCAGAAGTGTCCAAGCAAGAAAGAATCTGAGAGGAGCAATACTCACCCAGTGTTCATGATGTGTCTCTAGAAAATACTTTATTTCTTCTAGACTCTAGACTACAACATAAATTCTTAAATTCATTCAGATCATTTCCATGTCTGAATTTCTGGTCATCTTTCCACATCTTGGTGCCATAACTAAAGAAGAAATAATAATAAAGGAATAATATTTTTGTTTTTGCCTCAACAAAGCACTTCAGGTTTGAAACACAGTGGTGGGTTGATCAGGTTTGACATCACATTTCCTTTCCCCACGCCTTTGTGCAGAGCTCCTCTTGGCATCTGCTTTGTTGGAAGGAGGAGTTCTGGGACTGCAGCCCTGGACTCTGCTCTTGAAGTCTATGACTCAGTGGGAGAATAAATCTAGAACATCCTAGGCAGTTTTTAAAATTGAGGGGACACAAGAGAAAACAGCACCGTCTTACCTTGACATTTTATGCTTTCATTCATGCTGGACCACATCTCTTTCCAGAGCAATTGGTTTTGTTTAGCATGGTCCCTCTCATATGAGTCAAGACATGTTTTGTGTGTTTAACTCAATCCTGGGGTTATACTGCTTCTATCCTCAGTGGAAACAACTGCTAGTATTTATCCTCATTCATTTCTTATATAGACAGGATTTTCAGTGTACATTATCCTAGGATTAACTGTTTCGGCTCTCTTTGGTTATTATGGTTTTCAATGATAAAGGTACCAGCAAGAAATGTGAAAGAAGGAGCTTTTCCTTGCTAAACTTCAAGATCAATGCAAAATAAGAGAAACACAAACATGTGCATAGCTATATTAAAAGAACAGATTAATTCCTCTGCAATAGGATTTGATTTAAACTAATTGAAGGTATTAACCACAGAAAACACTAGACATAAAAACAAATAAAGGAAAATCAGCAATGATTTACAAAATAATGACAACAACAGAAAGAGCTATTCAAAGTTAGTTTAGAACAAAGGAAGAGAACTTCATTCCATGGACTTCACCCCAGTGACCAAGCCACTTCCATTGTGAATGAATATCCAGCAGTTTAAACTTGATGTTATTAACTGTTCTATCTATAAAAATACTTTCAGCTTGAGTCAATGTTTTTTAAACATGCTGAATATTATTCAGCTCTCAAATGAGTTCTGCTCTTAGATAACATATTAATTACAGACATTTCTGTAGTACTTATAAATGTCAGTTACTTTTAATTATGCCAAGACTCGGTCTTAAATTGTTTGTTACACATTAATAATTTAATTTCTGGTTCAAAAATTTAGACATTATCATGTAACTATGTTGGGGAAAAAGGATAGTTTTTGGTTATGGCAATCAGAGTGAAAATTTCCGGTAGAAGGAACAGATCCAAGAATATTTGTCAATCTTTCTTTCTTTTTTTTTTTTTTTTTTTTTTTTTTTGTGGAACCTGGTATTGAATTCAGACCCTTGTGCTTGCCAGGCAAGCACTTATTCTACTGAACCATCTCCCTGGCCTTTTTTTTTTTTGTCAGAACTGGGAATTGAACTCAGACCCTTGCACTTGACAGGGAAATCCTTTGTCTACTTAGTCCCCTGTCAGTCTTTCCTGTGACACACAAAAATCTGCATATAACTTTCTGATTCTAAAGATGGCAAGAAGTGAGTAGTTGAAATAAATTACTGCTGGTTAAATAATAGCTTTCCATTCCCAAAATTACCGGCAATACAATATTGTACATTTAGAGAACAGGCTTGCAGTGAAAAACATTATTTGAATCCTGGATTTTACTACTAAGCTGTGAAATCATTTTAGTTTTTGTAGAAATCAACCTCCTCTGCACCATGAATATATTTTTGAAATCCCTCATATAAGACATTAAGGGGCGGGGAGATGGCTCAGTAGAATAAGAGCTTCCATGGCCAGTGCAAGGTTCTGAGATCAATCCCTGGTTCCTCAAGAAAAAAAAATTAAGTTAGATACTTCACATAAATGTTTAGCACTACTCCAAGGGTAAGAATGCCAATACAATTAAATATCCTCTGGTCTCAGTTAAAATAGGAATTATCAAAAGGACAAAAAAAAAAAAAATCGCTAGGAAGCAGGGAAAAAGCAACTCCCATACACTGTTTCTAGACTTTTTTTTTTTTTTTTGGCGGAACCAGGGATTGAACTCAGACCCTTGCACTTGCCAGGAAAGCACTTATTCTACTGAGCCAACTCCCCAGCCCCTCTCATACACTGTTGGTGAGAATATAAATGAATATATCCATTGTGGAAAACACTAATATGATTACTCAAAAACTGGATTATAATGCTAAATTATAATCCTGCTATATAATCCAGCAGTTCAATTAGGGCCTATGTATACAATTAAGCTGGAACTGATATACTTAAGAAATATCTGAACTTATGTATTCACTATAGGATTAGTCACAACAGTTAAGGTATGGGATACTCCTGTCTACTGTTAGATGAACTAAATAAATACAATCTCATACAAAATAGAATGTATTTAGTCAACGATAAAAGTAATAAAAATATTTCATTTGAAACAACATGGATAGAACTGAAGGATGTTACTCCAGGTGACATAAATCAAGCACAGAAAGACAAATTCTGCTCATATTCACTTACAAAGTGAAAGAAAAAATCAATCAGGTAGAAGAGAGTAGAACTTTACTTACCAGGGCTTTGGTTAACAGCTCTGGGCAGTAGTTGGATAGGAAGAAAAGCTTCCAATGTAGGAAAACTGTAATTAATTGTATGTTTTGAAAGATCTTCCAGAGAGGGTTTTGAATATTTGCAACACAAATAAATGATAAATTTGAAAGTGATAGATACGTCAGTTACCCTGATTTCATTATTAGTCATTGTGTCCATATATTGAAATGTCACAGTTTACACCATATATCAATGTACAGCTGTGTGTCAATTAAAAATAAAATGCATAGGGCAAGCCAAATAGCTCAGCAGATTAAAGCATCTGCAAGCAGGCAGAGTTGCTGGGGTTTCTATCCCCAGACCTGCAGTGCTTGCCCCACCCTGAGATGGAGATTGAGACTGGGCATGGTGGTGCATGTCTGTAATCCCAGCTCTTAGAAAACTGTAAACAGGAAAAATCACTACGGGTCTGATTTAGTAGTGAGACCCTGAACACCCTGTATCCCTTCCCTAAAAAAATACAAAAAACAAATGCATGCATAAAGAAAGGAATAGATAATAATGCTTCAGGAATTTATCCATAAGAGTGGTAATACTATACTAAGATGATACAAATTCAGGATGTAATGTGGAAACAAGACTTTCACAGATACCAAGAGAACGCCTGAGATCATACAATTTCTGGAGTTTCTTCCTATTTGAACATTTGTTTTTATACAGCTATCAGTTTTGTTTTATCTGGAGTTACAGATTTTCTTTTTATTCCCTTATGAGGATTTGCTATTCACAATATTAGGGGAATAAGTTAATGAAGGAATATACTAGGTGCTCCTTAGTTTAGTGGCTCCATTCTGTCATAGATTGGATTTAGTGTGGGGATGGGTCTCTGTCCCATCACTACAATCTGGTCTTTCAGGTACTGGGAGTGGTACTGCCATTTTTAGGGCAATGCATGGTCCTGCTGCATACTCTTGCATTGGTTAGGGTAGGAAAAAGTGTTAAGAACCCTGATGGATTGTTCATTACTTCCAGCATCCTGGAGTCAGACTCATTACCCAGTGTAATTGCAGGGAAGGTTTGGAATGTTATTAAGCTGTGTATTTAGGAGCAAATGGAGTGGGTTTGTTGAACATTTGGTATTATAGGTCTTGGCAACTAACCAGAACTAGCCACTGATACAATTAAGCCTGTGATTCTTCTCTAAATTTTCATTAATTGGTGAAAGATGGGAAGAAACATTTGGCAACAAAATTCATTTTCAGATAATTTTATAGAAAAGCCTACTTTGTATTAGAAAGTCATCCTCAACAGTGGCATCTGCAAGGGAGGCTTTCTAGAATCATTTGATAAGTTTTTGTTTCACTGAAATTCTCTTGGTAACTTTTGTAGAGCATTTATCCCACTTTATTTCTACTTAAAGCTCATATATGTAAAAGAGATTATATCCTCAAATGAGCATTTTCCTTGCTTTTATCATCATCTGTCATTATCCCAACATTCTTTTATTATGGTTGTTATTGAGAGCATACTTTCAGATTTAGCATGGAGATTAACTGTAAAATAAGTAAATAGCAAATTGTTTTGTTGGAAGTATAAAAGTCAATGCTTTTAAGAGTTTTTTTCATTGTTAACTGCTATTTTTAAGTGACTACAATACTAAAAAAGAGGTGGATGACAACCTTCGATTTAAGAATTTTGTTTCTGCAAGGAATTGCTGTGGTGGTAAACTTTAAATGCAGCATGAGCTTTGCTATAATACACCAAAGTGCACCATTATTAAAAGTTTCCTTTCACTGGTGAAAAGAGTTGCTGTATTAAAAACTATTCTGCACATGGTCATCCAGGTCTCTCCAAAAGAAAGGCCTTTGATGTTTTCACAGTGATTTATTTACTCATCATGGTAAAGGAAATTGATGAAAATTTCCAGCTTAATTTACATTTTACATAATCAATTGTAGATCATAACAGTATTGTACAAAATATATTTTTTGTAATTGCAATAACCTGGTGGAAACTATATATTATGATTTCCTTCTTACTGTTATTTTTTTAGCTGCATTGACACTATTTTTCAGGAAATGAATGTTTCAATTATTTTCTCATGTTTATTATGTCAAAAAGATCTTCTATATGTCAAATGGTCACATATAAAATGGTCTTGTATATGTCTTATATGTCAAAATGATCACATATCTTTTTATTAGAGATCAAACTATCCTTTATTCATGCATAGGTATCTGTGATACTCATTAAGGTGCTATTTTTGGTGACACTGGAGACTAAACCAAGAAATTGCACAGTGAGTTATGTTACAAGCTCTTTTCTTCATACTTTAGTTTGAGACAAGATCTCACTAAGTCACTCATTTGCCTGGGGTTAAAATTGCATCACAGAATGCTAAATTACAGGCATTGGTCACCATGCCTCGCTCTAAACTCTTAAATGATAGTATCAGTTAAGACTTATATTTTTAGATTATTATATGTTTGTGTGTACTTATTTTTGATGGTTAAATAATTAATAATTCTTATATGAAATATTGTCTTTAAACTATTTTTAGTATATTTTCTACTGCATCATAAAATTATCTTGTTGCAAATACAAAACCATTAATGTTTGAAATAATATTATGATTTTAATTTTTCATCCTTTATTAAATAAATGTTTAAAAATGCCTATCTATACATACATCTTGTAACTATAAATGTATATTACTTACTTGAATAAATCTATGGGAGAATATGTTACTAAATATGCCTTTAGAAATGTAGAAATTAGCATTTTGGTATTTTAAAAGTAGAAATATTATTAAATAGGTAGTCATGCAAGAACTGTGATAAAATACTTTTAGCATTCTTCATTATAATCACATCCATTTAGCATTATTGATATAGCTTGTATGAGCTTTTAAGTGATCATTTAGTTTACATTAAACAACGAATTCTCTTAGTGTTTGGAATAATATTAAAGAAGATTTACTGAATAAAACAATCTGAATTATGTTAGTCATTATAAAATGATCCTTAAGCTTTCAGTCTACTTGGATATACAAGTCACTGAATGATAATTTAAGAAATTACTAGGCCGGCCAAATAGTTCAGCAGATTAAAGCACCTGCAAGAAGGCTCTGGGGCCAGGGGTTTGATCCCCAGGCCTGCAGTGCCAGGTGCAGGTCTGTAATTCCAGCTCTTGGAAGGCTGTAAATAGGTGAATCACTACAAGTCCAATCTAGTGGTGAGACTCTGAACACCCTCTACATCCTTCCCTCAAACAAAATACAAAACAATTACTATCTTGTGAGCTGCAAGTTGTGAGATTTCATACATTGGGCTCAGCACTCTATTTTATTCCTTTTGTTTGGTGTCCTAGTTGATATTACAAACTGTACAGTTTTATTATTAACCTTTTACATTGCAAAGATAGATATTTTAGTTTAAGATTTTTATGACTATTTGACAAAAATAATTTTGGTTCTGGAGCAGTTATGAAGAAATTACTTAGCATTTGATGTTGAGGGCAACAGAAATACTAATTAAAATTCATTACAAAATCATTTAAAGATTTTGAGTAAGTTGACTTCCAGATATTTTCTTATAAAATAGTTGTTACATTTCTTCATGTTTCCTGCGTGGTGGGTTTTGAATTTAGCATCTGACATGTTTTCTCAACTGCTGGTTCATAATGAAAACATACAGGTACTCCAGGGAATGTGTTAAAAGCAGAAAATTCTATGATCCTTTAAAGGTGAATGACAGCACTAAGACTGTCACAACTGGATCAGAAATGTTTCATCTGTTTATCTAATGAAACAAACACAAATAGAGATAATTAAAATGCTAACAATGAATGTTTTAACAAACAACTTATGCATTTGATTAGGTCAGACTCTAACTTTTGATTTTTCTTTGTCCCTACAAATTAGGAATTAGTCAAAATCAAAGTGACCTTCAGCATCATGCTTTGCAGTGATTATAGCCTATTTACTATTTCTTATTTTCAAGTTTAAGAATAAAACTAATACTTGGCTTTCAAGTGATCATGTATTTTATACAGTTAAGTATTAGCATTTTTTATGTACACACAATGACACACGCATGTAGAAGCACATATATGGTAATGTGCTTAATTATTCAGTTGAATCACCCCACCACGCTTCTACTGTTATTAGAACTGAGCTCACAATGTAGAATTGCTAACCTGCCAGTAAAAATCACTCATAATCAAAAAAGTGAAATGAATCCTCTGGTACAATTATTTCTACTTAAAATATTTAGCATTACAAGAAAGTGTTAATTTCAGTTTACCTCTGCAAGTGGATTAGGAGACTGAAGACAAAAGTTAGTGTAAGCTATTATTCTCTAAATCATATTATCTCTTCTTCACTCTCTTTCTTGCTATCTCTTATTTTGAGACAGCTTCATGGTTTTGAGCTCAATACATAGCCCAGGCTAGCCTCATACTCACAGCGATTTTCCTGCTCCAGACCCCTGGATGCTAAGATTCCACTCAAGCCCCACCATTCCCCACCCAAATCTTAATAATTTTCATAAAGCTACTTTTGATATGCTGAAGACAATTAAATTTTTTTTACACTCTAATCACATGTTTGATTTTTATGCTAGTATAATCATCCTTTCTTGGTGTGCTTAGAATATTTTCTTTAAATTCTACTCACACATTAAAAAATACATTCTACTCACATACAGTCCCACTCTTGTTCAGTTAGGAGTAGTTGTTTAATTAAACATTCCACTTGTTTGTAATATAGTTTTTCAGAAATACTAGATAGAAAGATAGAAAGATTTATATCAAACATTTCATTCTGACAAGTGCATTTCTTTCATTGTAAATATATAAGCAGAAAACTATAGCAGTAATGAAAAGATATATTCTAAATATTAAGTAATATGATATGCACCATTCTGCAGAATGAGGCCATTTCCATTTTCAAGATTATGCAGAAGATGTCTGCAGCTACTAAAATAAAGATCTCAGTCTTGATTTTTAATATTTGAAATGTGATTTCAAAGTTGCAATTTTCTTTACCGGTCCACTTAGTGGAGGAAATAGGAGGATGATATGAAATTTGGATATTTTCTGATATGAAAATTGGAATAACTTGACATCTAAAAGTTGTTATATAAATGCTTATGTGTCTCAGAAAATGCCATGCTCAGGAATAAAACACATGAAATGGGTCTAATTTGTCAGTGCAGAATTTGAAAAGCCGCATATATCTTGTACAGTTTTTATTTCTTTAAGTAACTGTTGTTATAATTATTCCTTCATACGCATTTTCAGTTGTAGGTATTGTCATTATTTTTATACTAGTAAAAGATACTGAAGTTTTTATTTAAGTTTTTGAAATGAAAAAAACAAAACAAAGAAAATCACCTATGTATATCTAGAAATTACCTGATCAATTTTCAATGAATTCTGGGTTGTCATTTAAACTTGGTAGAAGTAGGAGACAGGCTTTAGCCTGCCTGGCTATTAATTAAATAACTAAAAGATAATGCTGTCTCTTGAGAAGAGGTCTCTTTGGTTTTCATTCTTCCTTTGGAGCTGGAGTATTGTGTTGTGTTGGGAAAGCTAGAGATTATTGCAAGTTATCATAGGTCTTGCAGTTTACCAAGCAAACTGATATTACTTTGTCTTAAAATTTAAATAATCAGACTTTCCATGTTTGGTCAGCATACAGCTATCAAGAGCTTGTCAAACATCAATACTGCTAAAATAGTGCCTCTTTATTTTTTCAAGTTGAAAATAGACTCATTTAATCTCTACTTGGATACACACACACACACACACACACACACACACACACACCCCTCTGTTAAGTTTTAACTATTATCATGTTAGGAATATGGATATTAGGTGATATTTATTGTGTGATTATTATGATCCAGACATTTTGTATTTGTTATTTTGTTTGGATAAATTTAGACAGATTTCCAAAAAACAAGCAGAACACACACATATACACACATACTCTTAGGTTCACAAGTGACTCACATCTTTCTGAGTAGCCCTGAAATAGTATATGAAGGAGAAATTGTGAACAAACCCGTTTAAATGGAGTTAATGAAAAGGGATGTGAATTTGTGGTAAAAGCCAATCTGGTATTGTTTTATTTTGGCAGTTATATTTTTTTCTCCCCTCGGTGAATTACAAAGAAAGAAGATGGGTATGATTTTTTACAGGGTGAAATAGGTTGTCTGTCAGTTGGGGTTAGGCGACAGTCTGTCTGCAAGCCGTAAGATGATCTGCAGGCACCAGAGGAAAGCAGGCAGGAATCCTGGCTTGCAAGAATAGATATTGATCTACCTTAGCCACCTAAACAATGCCTCACCTGTTTGCCTTGTCCATACCTTATTTTACGCAGTCTAATGCTTGTTTTGTTTGACTTTTCTTTTATTTCTCTGGATCTGAGCTTTGATACACTTTGGGGGAGTACATAAACACAATGTTGTACCTGAACATCACCATCCTCCCGAGTCCTCCGATGGTTTAAGACCACCCCTCCCTCTGGAGTAGCTCTGTTATTGAAAATTATGAGCCAGAGCTAAATTACCAGGCCACATCCAGAAGTGGTTGATCCGGCAGTCTAGTGTCCAATAACACTGAATGTGAGACGCTGCTAATTACTGCCCTATGGACCTTGTTTAAAATTTCTTAAATTTCAACTACTAAAAGGCTTTATTATTATTAATTCCTTTCTCCTCTGGCAGATAGCTGAAAGATAAGTCACCGTAGTATTTAGAATTCTATCCACTTATTTTGGAGCACAAATATGTTACTATGTACTGCCTCAAGCACTAATGAAATACAAAACTGCATTCAGCTTCCCAGTAAACTATAATATAAATATTTTACCAGCACTTATTATTAGTTTGCCATTTCCTGCTGACAGCTATTCCAACTTTGCCAGCAGGCACTGGGTCTCACAATTGTATTATGTTTTGAACAAATAGCGACAAACAAAAATTCTCACAAAATAAATGAACAAGATTTCCTGGGAGAAAAAAAAAACCCTCTTCCGATGTTAAATGAATATTTCTTTCAAACTCTGACACATAATATTATTTAATTTGCATATTGCTACATTTCACTTTTACTGGAAAACAATTAAGTTAATGAGGAACTAAATAATGTGCACTGAGGGATAATTTAGTATTCCTGGTTGTTTGATTTTAAGTTGTATTTTTTTTAAACTTTGTGCTACTCCAGTGCAGCCCATATCACACTGCTGCTATTGGTAACAGAGGTCTATGGTTTTCAGATGTTACAGTTTAAAGATTATCAGAGTAGAAGTAGCCTTCCTAAAATACCAAAATGAGAAGCTTCACATAGAACTTTTGTTTCTTTCCTGTGCTGTCAGGAAATATCATAAAATGTGCCATTGGTAAAACTAAAACATGCACAAAATATGTCCTGGTTTTATACTGGTATGAGTTTCTAAAGTCTCTTATTCAATGATAGCCACTTCTCTGCAAACACCACCCATTTCTTTGCTCTGTATGTGCTTCCTATGTTTAGCTGAATATGTAACTTTTGCTAAATAAAACCTCAACTAATTCTTCATATGCCTACTTGCAACAGCAGGCAGTTGAATAATAAAAATATAAAACAAGATCGACCTCACTTTGAATGTCAGATCACTGGCTTCCTGTTGGCTGGCAATTGTACTATTTTTTTCAGGTTTTTTTTTTTTTTTTATAAATTCAGCAATCAGTTTTCAACTTTTTTCTTCAGTTTCTCAGTACTTTCTCCTCTCTCCTAATTTTAAACTGTTGATCAGGATTTCTTTTCTTTTTTAATGTATGTAGTACAGGATCTACAGGTCTCACTACAGATCAGACTCGTAGTGATCCTTTTGTTTTCAGCCTCCCATGCACTGGGATTACAGGCTCCCACCACTCGTCGTCTCAGTTGACATCTCAGCGCGCCCTGTGGACAAGGCTGGCACTTCAGGTCAGGGATGGAACCCTGGCTCCTTGCATCTGCCTAAGCAGGCGCTTTAAGCAGCTGAGTTATCTGGCCAGCCCTGATCATGACTTCTACTTCACTAAGAAAGTGAAAGACATAGAAGGGACTAGGAGCTCCTCCCTTGACTTGTGTTGGCCTACACACACACACACACACACACACACACACACACACACACACACACACACACACACTCCTGCGTGGGATTCTGCTCTCCCACCTTGAGAGGCAGCTCCAGCCATGTGTTCTTTACTTTTGTGTGCTCCACATATTTTCTCTGCTACCAGATGGTTCACTTGATACCAGAACATGTTGCTTTGCTCTGTACAAATCCTGATTTTGACTCTGCTTCCTTTCAGGCCCACTACCTGCCTTCATCTTTCATGTCTTTTACAACAAAATTCCTTAGCGAAGGATGTTTCTGCACGCTGCTTTCAGTTTTACTCAATTTTTTGTTTCTTTAATTCATTCCAAACAGATTTTTCAACGCCAGATCTTGACTGAAATGGCCTTTATCCAGTTCATGTTGCTAAACATAATGTCCATTTCTAAGTCCGTAAGTTAGTTGAACTTATTTAAAATCAAATTTAACTGGGCAGGGTGGCACATGCCTGCAATCCTAACGCTTGGGAGGCTGAGGCAGGAGGATTGCTGCTAGTTCAAGACCAGCCTGGGCTACATAGTGAGTTGAAGGAT